>JAPMOR010019918.1:97092-112046 GCA_026543865.1 Argiope aurantia
AAGAAAAAAAAATTTTGTGATGAGGAAAAATTGTGCAGAATGGAAGGTATCGGTGTAAAAATCATTAATTTTTTTGCTAACAACATTAAAATCAAGAAAATAATTTTTGTGGTGAGGAAAAATTGTGCAGAATGGAAGATAACGGTGTAAAAATCATTAATTGTTTTGCTAACAAGATTGAAATCAAGAAAAAACTTTTTTTGGTGATTAAAAATTATGCAAAATGGAAGATATCGGTGTAAAAATCATTAATGTTTTTGCTAACAACATTGAAATCAAGAAAATAATTTTTGATTTTCGAATATACTGACTTTTTTCTCAATTATAAATTCTATCGAGTAATAAACTAATAATATAAAATACTTACGCATTCAGATAAATTATGAAAGCATAGAAGTGAAATAAAAGCATTTTGAAGAATTTTGTGAGAAAGAAAATTATTTCTATGGTGCCTTAAGTAAAGGCAAATAGAACAATAATGATTCTTCAAGTCAAATAAAGTGCCGAGGTTTGAAAATAATCGGTTTCTTTTAAATTATACTTCTACTTCTGTGTAATGTAGAAAATCGCAAAGTTAGTGCTTGTTATGGTGCGAAGTGAGGCGAGTTATGTTACACCTTTGTTTTGGTACTAACGGTTTGATGTGAGCTGCATTAAATAATCGATTCGTCCCGCCTTGTGAACGTAGTTCAAGGTTCTTTTGGCAGTATTATGTCTTGCATATACAATGTTTTGGTCTTTAGTGACATGTAAGTTGTGGATCAATGACTATTCGACCATTGATGCCTATAAATTTCTCCAGTCAATACTTTTAAGAGTTTTCCATAGTGATCGGCCTGTAAAACAAGAATTATTCCTAAGAAGTTTTCCTAGGGATGAATATGAATTTCCCATTTAGTTCTGTCATACAAAACTCAGATTTAATAAAATTTTCAACACGTTTGCAAGGTGTATTATACAGTACTATAGTCTATTTTTCATGTGTATAGGGATTTAAACATTTAACAACTTAAAACATTTGATTCAACATTTCAATTCTACAACGATTTGCTCATTTCATGTTTATATATTGTACGTATAAATTTATTATACACTTATAGTCGGAATTCGTAGCGTGTGATCTAATATGTACATACATAATATAAATTGTTAGAGATTTTTTTACTGGTTGGAATTTGTGAATATAGTATATATTTACATTGCAACAATTAATCCAGTTTTATTGCACTTTCTTCTACAAACTTTCGAATTCGAATATTCCATCAATGGCTAAGATGAGTGATTATACAAGATGTAATTGCTTTTATTAGATAAAAGCTTTGCAGAACGTATTTTAGATGAAATATATGTGATTACAAAATAAATCTAGAAAGTTATGTAAGGTTAACAATAATATAAATTTCCTTTGCGTTTGAAAACTATTTAAGAGAAATCTTTTGAGATTAAAATTAAATTCCAAGAAAAAAATAGAAAAACCAATACTATCAGTGAAAAAGTTTTTTTATCGGATTTTGTTAGAAACGCTTTAGTGCAGTTTGCTTAATGTGCAGAATGCAGTTGAATATTTTAGAAAAATTCTGTAGATATTAAAGATGATTGACTTTAATCGTGCATTAAAGAAATTCGTCTCGCAAATTTTACTTATTACGTTTAAAGTTATTTGAAAGGTACTGCTGAAATACTACAATAGAATTTTGATTTTCTATTTATCATACAAAATGCTTCAAATAACTTTTATTGACTCATTATATATAAATTATGAAATTATTTTTCTGATTATATATAATTAGAGGAATGCGAACATTTTTCTGATATTGAAAATGCATTGTTGATTTATTAAAGCACCTTTTTTCAAAGTTTTGGTCAATAATTTAATTAAAAAGAATTAAATAATTTTAGAGATTTTTTCAAGGATCCATTTCAAAAGAAGGAAGAGATTTTAAATAAAATTACATATATTTCAACTTTGTAAGGTCGGATATATTTATAGAAATTTTCGACCCACATCCGTCACCTCTGTATAAACCATTGATAGGTTTTATTTTAGTATTGTCTTCAGCATCAAACTTTGAATATAATAGAAATTACCGTTTGCTCTTGTAAATTCTTTTGATTCACCGACTTTTGTATCCCTGTAAATCCTTTTTTACAACGCATGTACTGCACAGAACGGAAAAATAACTTGAAACATTGGAATAGCAATGTATGCTGCGTAAAAAAATGACACTAGATTTTCCTTTTTATTTTTGCTTGAATTATTTTTTATGAGCAACCTTTTACAGATAATTTAATAAGAAAATACCATTTTCATTGTCATGATATTCAAAAATAAAGCCTTAATGACCACAAAAACGGTTTCTACCATTTGAAACTCTGTAAAAAATATAGGAACAATAATACAAACGATATTAGTAAGGTATTCTTTTCCCATTTACTTTTATGATTTAGAATATTTTATTTGACGGCAAAACATTCAAATATTGGATTTCTGTTTGGCAAAAATTGGTCCAATGTTTCTCGAAGTTGACTCATGGATTCGAATCTAGGTTTTCCAAGAGGAACAAGAATTACCAAGATGTTTTCCACAATGTTAAGATCGGGGCTTTTAGCTGACCGTGGCAACACTTGTTAACATTATTTGCAACGAACCAATTTTTAATTCCATTGCAAGCGGAATGGAGGCTCCATCTTACTGAAACAGCCACTATTCTCCTCCTAATTTGGAGCCATAAGGAAGAAGTTCAGAATTTAGCACTTGATTGTAATTTGTATGGTGTCTACCATTAAAAAAGAGTAGACATGTTCTTCTTCCATATTCAGCTCCTAACCAGATCTTTAAACTTCCTTCCCCTATTTGTCGTGTTAAATAAAATTCTTCTTTATCTTTCAGACAATGTCAGTAATATTGTTAACCGCTTGGATTATCTAAGTTGTATTTTCATCTGACAATATCTGTGGTACATGACATGTGTTCTTTAACCTAAAATAAATGGTTATCGGTATGTGTTTGATTCTATTTTGGATTATGCTTCCTCTTTTTGAACAGGATTTTTTTGGATCGTTTTATGTAGGTGTAAACTATTTACCTTGACACCCGAATAAGTCCTGCTGGATTTTGAGCTTGGCAACACATCCTCTGCTCTTTATAACTCTTTGAGGCACAGAACATAAAACTGCTGAATTGCAGGCGGAAACTGATTAAATTAAATCAAATACATAATAAGGAAATAAAAATGATAATTTATTAATTTTTTTCGTACATTTGCATAGAAGATAAGAGGTAACTTCATCTGAAGTTACTGAGGCAAATATTAAAGACATAACGGGTGAGAACGAATAAAGGGTTAGGTGGATTCAAACGAAGCCACTATGCCTCAAAGGGTTAAACTGGTGAGCAAATTTTCTTTCGCCATAAGGCATTAATTTTTTCAGTCCTACCTATCCTCTTTCTCTTTCCTCCTACCTCTTATCTTCTTTATCTGGATTTCTAATGAGGTTAGAAACTGTATTTGACTACCATGCAGTATACGAGCAATCTCTAAGGTACCTTTACTATAACTTTTATGCACAAAAATTTGGACTTTTAAAATTCATTTAAAGGCAATCTTTTAGGCACTGTGAAAAAAAATGAACGTTTTTAACAAAATAAGTTGACAATTACCTGAAAATTTAACCGATATTAAGACAATCTTTTGTTTTCACCTTTAGTTGCTTTATACTTTTGAATTCGGGCAAAACCTATAGTAACTTACTTATTGTTTTAGATTGTTAAAATAGGGACTCAAATTAGTTCAAAGTGTATCTTAACATTTCTTCGTGCACAAAAATTTAATATACTTATTCTAATAAATTTATTAATGTGGATTGAATTACTAAAACAGTTTCCTTATTAATTTTGCATTTCAGCGATGAAAGAAAGGAGAATTATACATTAGATTTAATCAATTTAATGAATACATTAGATTTAATCAATTTAATGAATACATTAGATTTAATTACTTTGACATCAGCCTTAAAATTAATATGTGTATGCAGTTATTGGATTTTCTACTATACTATCATAATAGTGATGTTTTCATGAGTGAGTGATATTTTCATAACATTGATTACTTGTACGTGTATCCTAATTAAAGCAGTTAGGGCTTCCGAGAAATCACTTCACGGAGGTTAGTTTCCTTGTATTCTAAAATTGGACCAGTGGGAATGGCCTCCTCTTACTTTATCGCATGTTTTGCATAAAGGTGCTGTACCCCTTTTCCCCGCATAAAACTGCAAACCTTGTGCAAGATCATGGATGCCAGGAGTGTTCATATTTATTTTCAGATACCCACATATAAGAATTGTGTGCTTCGCAATATGGTAAAGAAAACCGGTAAAGTATAAAAGACAATATTTTATACTTTTGTTCATTGTTTTTTTATACTTTTTTTCTTGTTCATTTGAAACAACAATTTAACATAGAACTGTAATTGTAATCTCGAGATCACGTATGAAATTTAATTTATTTGACTTATCGCATTTATATGTATGCAAAAGCCCATACCGACAGATGATCAACCTTCCGGTACACATGGATCAAAATGTTATAAGAATGTACACTTTAGATGATAAAGCTGTGAACTTAATTTCATATATCTAGACTGTTACGTTATTGAATTGTTACGTTTACATGCGGGCAACCCTTTGTCGGATTTGATTCGAAATTTGAAACGAATCTGCGTATTAAGGGTTAAACCTGTGTACCAAATTTTATTTATTTAGACCTTTACGTTTTGTAGTTAGCTTATTCGCTTGTATTTGGAAAGTTGGATGGACAGACATTTTTTGAATAGTTTTCGTTCGAAATTTAATAGAATTTTATAAATATACAAGTTTACTAAATTTCATTGTTCCTGTTCAAAGCGTTATTGAGCTATCGAGTTCAGACAGACATAATTCCAAAAATGTACTTTTACGGACTCCGAGGAGGGGCTCTGAAATATGTAGATTAGATTCGTCAAAACTCGAAACTTAAATGCAACTCACAGATATTTAATATATACATTTGAGGGTTCTTTTCATAAACTTCACATCAGCCAGGCTATGAAATCGACAGTTCGCATTTGTCTCAAAACAAATAAGAATTGGCTTCTACGAATTTATTCTTCTTCTAAATTAGAATATCGGATTATATTTCCAATACAAAGTGAAAGAAAACGTCTGCTCATTTTTTAAATATAATTTTATAGAGAATTACATACTTCAAGAGAGCTAGAAACTTATTTTTATCGATTTTTCGAATGGGATTAATATGTTTTAATAAAACTGTATTTTAAGGCGGCTCATGTAGAAGATATTAGAGCAATGGAAATGGTTAAAATTTTGGAATTTTACTGCCTTAAATAATTTTTTAAAAATATTAAGGGCATTTTTTATATATCCTTTTTTTCAGTACATTTCACTGGTTTGGAAAATTCTTCAATTATTACTTACTTTCTTTAATACTGCAAATAAAAATTCTTGGATACCAGTCCATTTGAAAGAATAATTAAATTATTCATCTCAAAAATTTACTTTAGTATGTTTATCTCTATCTGCGATTTACACAAAGTTTCCCTCTTACAAAGACTAGAGAGAAAATATTGAAAGCTGCTATTTATATTTTCATAAAAGTTTTAGTTCTAAGATCTATGGCCTGAAAATTCAAACAAAGTATATAGAAGTCGAAAAAGAAGTAAAAAAAATGATCGCGGAAGTGCTATTAACAGCAATAAATCATTTAAGGGATTATTCATTTCAAAAATTTACTTTAGTATGCTTCTCTCTATCTGCGATTTGCACACAGTTTCCCTCTTACAAAGACAAGAGAGAAATTATTGAAAGGGCTGTTTATATTTTTACATTATAAAAATTTTTGTGCTGGGTTCTGTGGTCTGAAAACCCAAACGAAGTATATGAAAATCGAAAAAGAAAAAAAAATGATTGCCAAAGTTTTATTAACAGCAATAAATCATTAAGTGATTATAAGCAAAAATAAATTTTTTAATGATACTGTTTGAACTAATATTCATCCAAAAAATTGAACTTAGTTCATTGAAAACATCTGCGACGCTCATTATCTTAATTATGGAAAGAAATAATATAGAAAAACTGTACCTTCACTTACTTTTTCCAAAACTGCATCTTTTAGAGTAGTTACTTCACTTTCCTTGTTACAAGAGAGCTTACCTTAATAGCATTTAATTAATTTGCGCATCTCCGAGATATCTAAGTAGAAAATGAAGATTGGATTAAAGAAGCATCATCTTTTGAGCTGGAAAAAAAAATTCTTGGCTTGAATAACCACGACATTTGGATCCTCAATATCTTCACTTAATTACTTCCAAGATTATAATTCTCTTTCAAGTGATACTGTTTTTTTTGAAATGGGATAAAAATGAGGCACTTTGACAGATGTCGTCAGTTTAAAAATAATAGCAGACATTATTTATAAATTACTTAAATTTATAGAACAAAATTGTCAATTTGTTGAGTTTTCTAGATTTTATCCAAATGACATTACATCATTTATAAATTAAACCTTTTTGTTCCGATACTTGCTCTTGAGCATTTTTCTGGGTGTTGTAGCAATTTGGCATTTCTCCGTTGTAAGGAATCACAAATTAATCTTTTGGGTAAAAATTTGCTGATACAATTATATTTTTTGTTTCTCAAAGCAACAGATTGCATTAAGTGAATAATTATGCATGTATTTACCTTTCTGAGTGCAAAGCGTTAATAATAAATATTTTATGCAAATTTTAAAAATACAAACCAGATCTATAAAAATATAAGCCTTAAAAATGTTTCTTGCCTAATCTTAATAAAAATCAACCAACACAAAGCGTTTTTTTAGATTTTGGAGAGTAATTTGTAATTTAAAATTTGTTATGTAGTTTTTAATGAATTAAATCTTATTTACCTACCACCAGAGGTTATATATCATCCAAAAATCATCTCTACTGCGAAAACAAATAATTCAACATCATTCATTTTTAAAACAGTTGAGCAAAAAATTAGATTATTAAATATATCCGTTGTTTGTTGCTTTAAAAATTAACTGCTGCAATATCCAGCAAGGATTATGCAGGATATTTTGCATGACGCAAAAAATGATTTATTTTGCCCACTCATTATTCATACTATAAATGATGCTGATTTTGGCATGCATGAAATAAAAAATGCGTGGCCAGAGATAAATATAAATAAAAGTTTGTAGAGACCATTTAATTTCGTAACTAGGCCAAGGAAATGAAATAATCAAATTTCGAAAAAAAAAAAGACTTAATAAATAAATGAAACAAATAATTTTTTTCATTAAACAAAGATAAAGAATTCATGAAAAAGTTAATTTGAAATAAATGTTTTCACACTTTTGCATTTTATTTATTATGAATATAGGAGAACAGATGATTTTTGTACATACGAAAAATACTGGAAATATACCAAATAATGGTAGTCAATTAGAGAAAAAAAAATCGGACTTCATAATAAATGCTATAAAAACAGTATTCATATGGCGAGTATCTATATTTTTGTATTTGTATTTGTAAAAGCAATTTTCATAATATTTTAATTAAAATAATAATTGAAAATGTGAATTTTATCGTTGTAGGAAATGTAAGAATATAAATTTTGATAAATACATTTATCAGTTTTATTTTACTTTTGAGTTTTATTTTAGTTCAGTTACTGCGATACTAATGCAAGCGATCACATGTGTTATGGCATTTGATAAGCATGAGCGAAGTCTTGTGTTCGGTCGATTGGATGGTACTTACTAGGAGCCAACCCTTTTAAGCACGGAACACTTGCTGATATTTAAGCATGGAATAGGAGGGGCCTAAATGCTGGCACCAGAGTCGGTTTCAGGAGATACTTGTTTCATTTGGAAACAATATTAGTAAACAACTCTAGTTTCCAATAAATCTGCATCGCATAGCGTTTTTCTCCATTCTGTAGACAGTCTCAGATTCGAAAAAAAAATATTAAAAAATAAATAAATAAATAAAAAAAACACGAGGATCTGAGTAAAAAAAATAATGAGGACTGGGAATTTATTCTATACAATTATTTTTATAATTTTTAAAAATGAGAACAGAATATTTTTGTTGTTTCTTTTTTAGTGTAATCAATCTGTCGGTACAGATAATGGTGCGGAAACAAATTTAAATAAATTTTTTTTATCCAACTGATTAATATAGCTAGGACCCTAGACTCAGCTATAAAAAGATTGTACGCGATAATTTATCTCAGATTTTTCTAGAAATAATTTTAAAAGGTCTAAAGAATTTAAACTTAGAAAAAATAATTTATTTCGCTTAAAAAAGCTGGATTTTTACAATAAAATTTTTCTAAACTTTTTTACTTTCTGATAAACGAAGTATGGAGAAAGTATTATAATCGACGAAAAATTCGAACTGGAGATCTTGACGAATCTCCACATTCCAGACCCCTCTGAGCGCGAAAAACTTCAAACTCGACAACTCCAAACACTTAAAGAAGCTGATGAATAAAATTTAGTTTACAGGTTTAGCATCTAAAATGCAAATTTTTATCAAATTTTGAACGAAATCTATTGGTGGATTGACCATCTGTCGGTCTGTAATTTCCTCTTGCATGTAAACGCAATATGACTTAAATAAATGAGATTAGGTAAGTGATCTTGTAATTACAATTGAAATTTCGTATAGAATTTTGATTTCAATCATTCGGTGAAAAAGTGTTGAAAATATATACTCGCAAAATAGATTTAGTGAAAGTATTAGATTCACGCCAAAGATCTATATTCCCTAATTATCGTTCATCAATACTATGGAAGGAATTCGCGGCTTTACACAAGTTCCACATTTTTATGCGAAGGGGAGGAGGCGGTGGGTAAGACCTTTATTGAGGAATGTACGAGAAAGCTTTTTTGAGGGATGTGAGCACTTCAGCTGGTTCCATCCCATTATTAGAAAATCAGTACAAATGCAAACAGTTGTATTCTCAAAAATAAATAAAAAAATAAAAAATAAAGTTTTACGAAAACTTATGTATATGTTTTAACATTTTAAAATTAGTTGAATTTGTAAGCAAAGCCTTCCTTGACTCATTTCGATTTTCCTTTGGCTTTTAATATGTTTTCGATAATTTTGTCGTGCTTGCTATTTTTATTTCTTAATTCTCTCAATATCAATTTCTTTGTAATTTTTTTATTGTTTCTGATTCTAAGTTAAATATAGGTAACAGCCCGATTTATTTTGAGATTAATAACAAAAGCGATGTCTTGGAATCGGTTACAGCATTTTAAGTTGAATGTAAATTTTTTATGTAAAATAACCAAAGAATATTGTTGAATAACTCACTCTATTTTTTTTAAATAGTTCTTGGTTCGCAATGTCTTAAATAAACTGATTTTGTTTTGTTTATGAATGAATCTTGGAGTCATGAAGATAGTTCTTTCCATTAAGTAATGCTTCTTTATACACGCAAAGGCCGCGGTGGCCTAATGGTAAGGTCGGAAGGTTTCAGGTTCGAGAACCGATTCCACTGAAGAACAATTGTGTAAGCGGGTCTGTTGCACGTTTAAATCCGTCGGGGCCAAACGGTCACCCGCTGGTATGACGTGGGAGTTTGGAGAGGGGGTGCCAGCTCAGGTGTCGTCCTCGTCATCTGACCATGGTTCAAAATTATGAAGTCCGTTCTAAAATAGCCCTAGCGTTACTTTAAAACGGGTCGTTAATATAACAAAACTATCCTTACACGTGCACATTTCGAGAACACTCTTGCATTTGTGTGAATGGCAAATACGTTATAATTTCGCAAGAACAAAATCAAATATTACTGATTTATAAATCAAAATTAAATACAGAAACTTTTGAAAAATGTGCCTAAAACTTTAATGAACAATTAAATAAAAGTTTAATATTTAAAAAGTAAATTTACATTCGTATTGTTTAAGCATAACGAAACAAAAGCTTAGATGTATTGCCGTCAGCTATACTATGACATATTTTCGGTTTCGAAAATTTCACTTTCAGTTTATATTTTGGGCTAAAACTTTGCTTCTAACTACCGAAGAAATAAAAGTAAATCCTTTTGCATACATTTTTTTTTTACTTTTTAATTCAGAATAAAAAAAAAATCACGATTTTGGTTTAGGCATATACCTTAAAACAACAAAGCATTTATCGATATTCGCATATTGATATGCAACTCTAATATCAATATTTCAGTGAAAATATTTCTTTTCGTATACGTTGTAGTGAGAAGTGGTGTTTTGGAATTTTATTTCTAAAGTTATTTGTATTAATGTCAAACATATTTTATAAGCTCACATTTAGATTTTACTTTTTGAAACTTTGTGTTGTAAGATTAAATCAATAGTAAAGTAATATAAGTTCCCAAAAAGGTGATATCTTTTTTGGCTGCAAGTATTATGAATATAATGATGAATGATTTAGTAGTTTTCTTCCTTCACAGGAACTGGATATCGACAGAGAAGCTAAAGTTTTTGTTTTTTTCAATCAATATAATGCGTGATGAAAATATTTGATGGAATTTCCCAGCCAATGATTTTCGCCTTGTATCTTACTGGTTTTATTGTTTTTCCGCGATAAGTCAGGTAATATTCCCTTGCTGTCCATTACGATGTTTTGCAAAAATGAACCATAAAACCATCGCTCATTCCGAGATTGACTTTTACGCCAAACCTATACTTAAGTGGTCGTTTCCAACGGAAGCGACTAATATATATCATTGAAAAGGAAGGTATTATTAGAAAAAAAAACACCTCACCAATACACGTTGCCAAAGAAAGGTGAGTTAATATCTTCTTATGTAGGAATCAATTTGAAAGAATAAAATTGTGCACGATACATTTTCCTTCACTTTTAGAGGCACCTTCGTGCCACTTCGTACGAGTAGACTTAATTTTTTTCTGTTAATTGTGAAGACCTAACCGATATTATTAAGAATGGAGCTCATGAAAACTATTGTTGTCTTCGTCTCCGTAGAAATACATCGTATCAATAAATAATGTCTCGCCGAACTACATACTGAGTTTCCCATTGCAATGAAACTCGTGTAACTACTTTTTTTGCTGTTGGCTCCTTAAATATATTATGTGTCTAATGATCGATTAGAGATTCTTTGCAACATAATAGAATCCCTAATCAGCTTTAGAATTATCAGTTTTTTATCAGTTTTTTTATCAGTTGATAGAATTGTCAGTTTTTTTTATCAGTTTATAGAATTATCAGTTTTTTAATCAGTTTTTAGATGATCAGTTTTTAGAATTATCAGTTTTCCCCCATAATTTAAAAATAATTAATACAAAACATTTTAAAGTAATTAATAAAAGCAACAGATATGTAACATTTAAAAGCAATTAATTAAACTTAAAAATTATTAATAAGAAAAGCTTTTCGATTAATATACACTGGTGGGCAAAACTTAAGCAACAATGCAAGTTTTAAGCAGATAGCCATGAAATTGCAGAAAAGGAGTTCTTGCGATCAGTACAATGAACTCGTAATTCAAGAGAAAGGTCATGCGTATGCAAATATCAGGAACAAAACTTCACAGGCGACGTGAGCGTACGCAAAACACGTGCGGAAGGCGCGCGCAGCTCAACACTACAATAAAAGGAAGGACGGATACGCAATTAAAGACGTTCGCTGCAAGTGCACGTGAGTTAATTCGTGAAATATGGCTAGCAGAAATCACCTGGACGATTTCACACGTGGAAGAATGATCGGAAAGCTGGAGGAGGGGCGTAGTGTGACCACTGTAGCTGAAGAGTTCGGAATCAACAAAAGTGTCGTTTCGCGAGCTTGGAAAGCCTTCCAAACCACAGGTACGGCTGTGAGAAAGGTTGGTGGTGGCCGCCCCAGGAAAACAACTGCAGTGGATGACCGACATATCGTCCTGCAGGCGAAAAGAACCTCATTGCTCAGCAACTGTATGCAGCAACGTGGCGACAAGTGTCGCGTTTTTCTGTGTCCAGACGCCTTCACAAAGGTGGCCTATTCGCCCGCCGTCCTGAACGCTGCATCCCTTTGACAGTTTCCCACCGGCGGCACCGTTTAGAGTGGTGCAGGGAGCACAAAAACTGGACATCTCATCAATGGAGTCGTGTCCTCTTTACAGATGAGAGTCGTTTTAGTGCCACAAGCGATTCCCAACGCCAGTTGATTTGGAAAGAGGTCGGGGCACGGTTTCATCCCAGTAACATCACGGAAAGAGACCGTTTCGGTGGTCCTGGAGTTGTCGTCTGGGGAGGCATTATGATGAACGGGCGGACTGAGCTCCATGTTTTCGACAGAGGTTCTGTAACTGGAGATCACTATTGTCAGGAGGTAATCCTTTCCCATGTGTTACGAGGTGCCATTGGATCAGACTTCGTTTTTATGGATGACAATGCACGGCCACACAGGACTCATGCTGTTGAGGAGCTCCTGGAAAGTGAAGATATCACTCGAATGGATTGGCCGGCGTGCTCCCCTGATTTAAATCCGATAGAACATGTGTGGGATGCTTTGGGGAGACGCCTTGCTGCACAATTACATCCTCCTGGGAACACCCGACAACTTAAACAGATGCTGATTGAGGAATGGGCACTCTTACTTCAAGAACTGTTGGACAATCTGGTGCTGAGTATGGGGAGACGGTGCGAAGCAACCATTGCAGTAAGGGGAGTGCATATCTTATACTAAGGAACATCTGCTTGCTGTTCTTCCTCTTGGACAGACAATCATGTGTAACGATACTATGAGTCCAATAAAGCCTTTTTTTTGTTTGATTCCATACTGTATGCATTGTATTCATTTCTGCGCAACTATGCTTTCGTCATTCTTTCAGAACAAAATGCTGTATCTCATTTCTGAATTTCATGTCTCTCAGATGATTTCTCGTGAAGTTATGACAAAAAACATACCTGTTGCTTAAGTTTTGCACACCAGTGTATATACAGCTATGTGAAGGAAACAGAAATTCAATATGAGCTGTATAATGATCCATATAAGCCGATGATGCATTAATTGTTTGATAGATGATGGAATTTCTTTACAGAAAATAATAATTCTCTTAATTATAGAATGTTAAGATAATTTTGGCAGAACGCACGTCTTAAAAATAGATAAATTCAATATCTTTTAATATTATCTTTGTACGCATAAGTTTAAGATCCTCTGTATGCATGAGCTTATAATATTGAGAAGTCTAAGAAGAAATTTAGAAATTTAATGATTTAAAAGCTTAAGAGTGTTCAAAGGAATAAGTGAGGACCCAAAGATAAGAAAAAAAAAATTCTGACTTTGATATCAAAAACATTTCAACTCGGCTCGAAAACGGAATGGAAATGTGAAATTGATTTCATAAAATAGGTATATCAACAGCATTTCATCATGATCAAATATTGATTTTTTTAGTAGGAATGTCTAAATTTTATTTATAGGTAATGTAGCTCTTGCTCTGAATATATCTGAATATATTTCTATAAGGATAAGTTTCGAGAAAAATAGTTCTTTCATTCCTAAAAATGTAATTATTTTTTGAAAAATTTCTTCTGACATGTATATACATTTAAAATAGTTATTACATATGCTTTAATAAAATACGTCAAAGTTTCACAATTCACACTAATAAATACAAATGAATGATCTTGTCAACTTTCGGACAAGGTTTTCTGCACGGATCTAGCTGATTAATGAAACTATTATTCACTCCTCACAGTTATATTTTTTTAATCAATAAAAAGATATTCTTTCATAAAGTATGACTCAATCAATCATCATAATTACAGCTACTAAACAACTGATAATTCTCTTTTGAAAGTGGAGAATCTTATGAATTTATCAAGATTTAATTGCGTAGGAGAGGTTGTCAGCTTAAGGGTTCTTCTTTGGGAGTACTTTGCAAGTTAAGTTTGCCTTAATTTACAGAGAAAAGCTTAAAGTCATACCTTTAGGAGATGTCTGAGAATAAAGAATGGTATTTGTAACAGGATGGAAGATCGTCGGGTTACTACTATGACTTCAAGGTATATAGCTATGGAAACTTGGTGAGCAGATGATTAAGGTTTTAACTCCTTCGTACTTTACGAAACTTATTACGACGTATTTTATTTTTGTGTGATACGTGAAGCATTGCCTTTATAGTTCAAATCTGCCTACAATAAATGAAGGTATCCACTGGAAAAAAGAATTCACCTGAATGAATATTGAGTCTTTAATGTCGTTTGCAATAATTATCACTTGACTTTGTTAGCAGCGCCTGGGCAAAAACGACCAACAATTCAAATATTTCTCATAATTGATAAAATGATCTTTTTGTATAAATCAATTTGAATTCTAGAGCTTTGATATGCATTGTGAATTTTTCATGTAATAATTATTCAAACTGCGTATATATTCTTGAGATAACTTGTAGAATCCGTTACTTTCAATGTTATTTCTTAGCAATTACAAAACACTTTATTTTTTGAATAGTGTACAATGTTCTTTATTGTACATTCGTATTATACATTCAAGATGCGAGTATACTTTTTGATGAACTTTTAAAATAATATTATTACCCATTAAGTTTTGATTAAATTTTTTAAATTATATAATGCTGGGAAAAGTGAGAATGAAAAATAGCATTATTTGTAGCTATGGATTATTCTGAAAATTCCGAATTTGTATAAAAAAATAAAGATGAAAATTATCTCTTCTCATAGTTCAACTTTTTAAAATATGAAGTTTAAATTTATTTTACTCATTTCGCACTTTGTGAACATTAGAACAATATTCCTGATAATTTTTTTTCAGTTTATCATCATTTAAAATTGTTTAATTTACATTAATTAAGTTTATTTCGATACATGATGTGAAGGCTTGCTGATATAAATGAACATTGGTTATTTTTACACACACACACACACACACACACACACACACACACACACACACACA
>JAPMOR010019918.1:114764-150772 GCA_026543865.1 Argiope aurantia
ATTATCAAGTTGCTGAAATATTTCCTCAAATATTTTATAAATTTTTGTTTCTCTTTGTATTTTTGCTATTCGTTCTTTCTTAACAAATAATGCTCTAGTTAAAGTTTTTTCTTTGCTATAATAGCTCCCCCCCCCTGAAGGTGATATTTTTAGACCTAATAAATTTTACTCTGTGTCTATATCGAACTGTTGCAATTCATAGCTGTGAAAATGATGATTTTAGGCGTCTTTGTTTACTTTTCAGTGAATGTGTCACAATTTTGATAAAATTAAATTTTATTACTTTTAAACAGCTGAGTACCTCTCAGATAGAACAATAATAAACAGATACATGTTAAAATACTAAAAATGAATAATCTGTTTTCTTCACGTTTTACGATTTTTATTCCCTATGCAGGAGCGGAAAGTAATCGGCTCATTTGATTTTCTTCCTCTCTTTTTCTTATCAGTTCACAACTTTTTCGCAATATAGCGATATGATTTAATTATATATAAGAATATTTTTATGCTTTACCTTATTATGCATATCTGTATATAAGTTTAGATTTTCGACATGAGTTGAAATTGGCATACTATTATTTTTGCTGTCTTGTATGCGAAGCATATAAAGAATTAAAAATTATCTTTTATATAATCCTTTATAAATTATCCTTTTAAAAAACTACTCCCTGAGCACATTTAAGACTTTTCTTCTAGCTGTATAAGCATATATCGATGTAATTTTGAGTATATAAATCATTTGTCAGTTATTCTTTCGATTGCTTTTTTCATCATTATTGCAATAAATTTTGATAATGTTAAAAAAATAAAATAATTCTAAATTAAAAGCAAAAATTGTAATTTCAGTCATATTAAATATGCACAATATTGACTATAATTAAAACATCTGTATCAAAAAATTCAAAAAATAATTTTGTCATATTGTTGTTTAGCAAGTAACTATCTCCATATCAATTTTCCAAAATTTTGTAAGAGGAATAAAAACTGAAAAAAAACTGATTTTTTGCAACTATTAAAGAACATGTCGGTTTTTTTTCCACATGCGAAGTAAATATATACTGTCTTATGTTCATACCAGATGTGAAAGAAAATCCGCTATATTTGTTTTTGGTTACAAAAAACTCAGTTATATATTGTTTACGTAAAATTTGAAAAAATGTTGGTTGTTTGTTATGTAAATAGAACAGTTTTGATTTTTTCAAAATTTTTAATGGGTTTAATTTCTCTTTCTCACAAAAAAAGTTACTTATGAATTTTTTCTTTTATCACAAGAATTGCAAATTTCAATGAAATTGAAATTTCAAATTCAAACTTAAATGTCGAAAAACTTTAGATTTGTACTATTAATTAGACATATTTCTCCAAAGTAGTCTTAAGAATTTATTTAAGTTAATTTCTTTATCTAATTAAATGGCTTATCGCTTCTTCAGATTCCAGCAAATAAGAATAATTGTAATTTGATCAGATAAAATTTGAAAATTAATGAAAGCCAAGAAAATAATTTCCAAATAAGAATAAGTTTAAATTTATTAATCAATACCTAATCATCTTAATATCAATTATTATTTTTTTTAAATTTAAAAGGATATTTATTAATTGATATTGGAAATAAAAGGAATAAATAATACTGATAAAAAATAGCTTAATTACTGGAAAGAAGGATCGAAATACAATATATATTTGATGTTCTTATACCGAAGAATAAAGAATTTTAGTTCAATGATTCTGAAATGTAAAAGTTTGGCAATTAATGGATTGTCGATTGAGAATTATTCGGTTATTGGGTTGCTACAACTATGTTACAAATGTTCTTGCTCATTATTCAATAAATTCTGGAAAGTATTATAATAAAGGATTTTTGAAAGGTTTCATGAATCGATAGAAAATATTTTAAAAAGTTTTGAATCATTCTTTTCATTTATTAAAACTATTTTTTCTTAAATTTCTTGTTAAAAGACACTAAAAATATCATTTGATGATATTTAAAATTTGATAATTCATTATGAAATTGATTCAAATTATTAAATTGACGAATAATTTTATAGCTACATAGGACTTAATGGGACAAAGTAATTTAAAAACATAATCAGCTAATGAGGACAATGACACTCTTGAAGTTTCACGCCACCAGACTTCAAAGATTTATTATATCGTAGCCACTTGGTTGCCAACCAGTTGGTCTGCCGAGATCAATGATTGCCTGAAACTTCGATTAAATATTTTATGCTGCTTTGTGTTTCAGTATAAATTCTTTGCTCAGAAATTTGCTTATACCTCGCTCAGAAATGTGCTCAAATTCGAAGATAAGTGGCATCTTCAATGCTGGAGTGAAAACAAGGACGAAATATTAGTGGCAATAATGGAAACAATACGAATTTCATTTACACATCGAAATATATTGTTGCTTAAAGCATTTATTTAAAAAAAATGTTTAAAATAGAAAGAAATTATACTTCAAAATCATCCATATAACTGAAGGGACAATTTTTTAAATTTTGGGATGATGTAAAAGTCATTTTAGTACTGTTATTTTTTGTATTGATTTATTTAAATATGTTTCCAAATAATTAAGTCTATCCCATTAAGTTCTATTTACCTTTAAAATTTGGGGCCAATTTACCAATTTGAATCACCTTCAGAATGAATCATCAAGAAAGTTGTATTTTCGAAAGTTTTCATGCGAAAACGCCAAAATTTTACTCGGTTTCAATTAATTAAAATTTCAAAAATAAATAGCTCAGAAATGCACATTCCCATCCTCCAAAGAATGTATGTGATAATTTGGCAGGTTTTGGTCAAACGGCCTTCTTGTAGCGTGCCAACGTACATACGGTGAGACAGAGAGAGAGAGACGTACACCCTTGCCCTTTGTTATTAGTAGATATTTAGTGCATATTAGGCCTAAATATTCAGAGATTATGCGTCGAAAAGTGTACCTGAGATTCTCTTCTCTTCAGTTTGTAGATAGAAAGATTTAAAATAGTGAAGCTGAATCATATTTGATGATTTGGTTTAATAGAAGGTACGTGATTCGTTCATTCCTCCCCCCTCCCATATTTTCGATGAGAAATATTCTAAATGAAACATAGTTGAGTGGGCAAATGAATTAGAGAAAAAATCAAGTTTTTCTTTTAAAAAAATTCCCTTAAAAGGTGAATTAATCTTAGCTGCGAAATAAATCATGCATTGACAAAAATAAAAAAAGCAAATGATCAAGAGATTATTTTAGAGTAAAATATTTATAGATATTTTGCTTTGGAAAAATTGTAAATTTTTATATAACAAGAAAGTAGAATGTACTTAAATCAAATACAATGCATATCGAATCGGAAATATCTATCCGGCCGAATAAAGAAAGTAATTTAGCTATAAATTTGGTTAATTATATTTTTAAATAATGAGAAATTGGAAAGGTCGTTCTCGCTCTAAAACAGGGGTGGGCATTAAGACGATCGCGATCGATCGGTGAACCACCAAGACATTTTGAGGTGATAGCCTTTACTAAGACCTAAGATGCGCATACTAAAAGAAACTAATTGTTACAATCATGTATTACTCATTTGGCAATGTTGATGTGGAATAAATAACTAAAAATAAGAATTATATATCTCTTTATTCTTAAGAAAACGAAGTTTTCCTCTTTCAAAATGACAATTTTAAAAGCACGTAGTTCAGAACCTAAGGATAACTTTGGAATTTAATGGACGAAGTAAAATAACCTAACTAAAAAAAACGTTGCACATCATTTAAAATCGTTCTTTGGTTCTACCTACCTGTGTGAATCTGCATTTTCAACAATGAATATAACAAAGACAACATATTGTTCTCAGCTCACTTAGGATCCAGTGCAAGAATAGCCGTTAATGATTATGTATCGAGATATTCAAAATTGGCTGACAGTATAAGACTAAGTCTTCTATAAACTATATTTAATAAAAAAATGTATAATTATATTCATTTTAGATGAAAATGGTTTATTTTTATGTATTTTAAATTTGATATTATGAATCATTTGATATTATTGTGTTTGTAGTTATGAAGGGAAATAATATTCGGTATTTATTATTAAGTTGTAATGAATATTGTAGACCATATTTTTAGTTCATCACACCTATGCCACTGGGTGGACCTTGAAAAAATTAAAAGTAGCTCATAGCATAATCGGCCCATCCTATTCTAAAGAATAGTGATAAATAGTTCAAAAATAACTTAAAAAAGTTTGGTAAAATCCAAGTAGAAAAATGTGTTTTACTGAATACTAACATTTTCAAAGGCAGTTTCGAATATGTGAAATTTCTTCAAGTGAGTCTCTTAGGTGGTTAGGGATCTTTGAAATATTCTATAGAGAAAGTTGACGGACTTATAGGAAAGAAACTACTTCCCTCTAACTCTTTCCGAGATGGGGTTGAAAGACAGAATTTTTAGCGGAGTAACAAAACTGGAGTGGGAGGGGATGTAATGGAGAAGATTCCAGAAGAATCGTCTTCAACATGAATGGCAGGGAAGAAAGGGTGGCGGAAAATAACAAAAGGCTCCAGAAATAAAACAAAAAGGAAGAAATCATTTGATACTCGCAAGAAATATTTACTTCATTTGCTCAGTTACCAACATTCGCTGAGTGAATTTAAGAGATTTTTTTTGATGATCAATTATGATTCAGGTTTGCAAGATTAATTTTAGACTGAGGTTACTTTTTAGTTCAATACAAAAGCTATTTTGATAATTATTTCAAAAATTTCGATTTGAATGAACAACTACTTCATTTTTCTCAGTTTATCAACTGGAGAATAATATATCTCAATGAATTTAACGAGAAACATTCTTTCATGAGTGGATTTTAGTAGAATCAAGTATGGAATCCGCAACCGAAGCCCACCTTCAGACACCAAGTCACCGTGGTTCCAATGAGAATCATAAGAACAGCAGATTCGATACAAAAGTATAGCTGTGATTTTCTTGTATTATAGTCGATATTCAAATTATGAATGAATTTCATAACAAATGTTGAATAATCGTCGTAGGAGTTCTTCTCATGATATTAGAGATAAAATCTCTGAGTCTAAAATTATTTCAAAATACTTACTGTCTATCATTCCTCGCTACTGTGTCTAAAAAGCCGTCTTTTGTTTTGATTTTTCAATTGTGTCTTAATTCTTCAGTTCTACTGAAGATTTCAAGTGAAAGTAAAAACCTTCTTAATATGAAAACCTTTGGAACTAAGCATTTAAAAAAAATCTTTAAAGCTTTCAATAGATATATCAAAATTAAATCAGAAGTTTACCAATATTTATACTTCGCTGAATTTGTTTTTAGGGTTGCGCAACTACTGGCCCACTTACAAATGAACGTATAATGGGATTTATTGGATATATACTTTCTTTGGCGAAAGGTTTCTTTAAAAGAATTGCTTTAAAATATTTTCAAGCAACTCTTTCACTATTATATGTTAAAAGCTAAATGTTCGAATTTTATTTGTATACAGTGAATGTAAAAAAAAAATATATATATTTGTATACTAATTGTAACGATCAAAACTGTCTCCGTTCCAAAAATTATATATTTAATTTGCAAGATTAGTTATAAAATGTGTGTAATCAAAAACAAATTTACTTTTCCATGTAAAACCTACACGAAAGCAATTGCATACATAAGTAAAAATGTATTAGACAAAAACAATCTAACATCTTGTGGTGCAAAAAAGTACTTGCATAATGCATTCAACGTCGAATGGTTAATTAATACTTTGTAGGACATTCCTTAGCAAGAAGAAAATCGATTTAGTCAAATCTGTTGCCTCTGAAATAGACACGAAGTCCCATTCCTGTTTAAGAGCAGTTATAACATCGGGGAATTTATTGGAAACTTGCCTAGGTTTAATATTTTTTATAAGGAATTGCCTATAAATATTCGATGAGATTGAGGTCAGGTGACTGAGGAGGAAATTTTATAAACTTCAAGTATTATAAAATATTCAGAGCCGTGTAATTAAGGTTGTATGCTTGGGAATCATTATCCAGCACGAAAATGTAACTATTGTTAAAACTTATTTTTGTCTCCCGAGATTAGATTAATTTTAAAGATATCAACGTAAAGCTAATATTTCATATTTCCATTAATAATGATTAAATTACAGAAGCCAAAAATATTCATGCAACTCCTACGAAGCACGCCCCCACCTCCATGTCTGACTGTTGCTAGAATTTTTTTTTTAATTATTTCTTCTTTTGCTCAATCCTCATATATTGAATTTACTACTTTTTGAAAAAAAAAATGTATTTCTAGAACTATGGGCTTTCATTTATGCATTTTTTAGCGAATGATATTTCTTGTTGCTTTCACTTCTGTCTACATTTTATCTTCTTACATCTACCAGCACTGTTATGGAAACCTTGTTACGTATATGCATCTCGAATTATGCTTATCGATACTTCTTCTTTATAAATTCTGCTATAAGCTTTGTAGCACTTACTTTTGGATCTTCTTTCAAAGAACGAGAAAAAAAATGTCTATCAACAAATGCAAGTAGAGATAGTCGACTGTTTTGAGTACTATTTTGCTATAATTTAGAGGTAATAGGCTTTTGAACGTTTGACTGTACTATTGAAAAAAAAAATTAACGGCTAAAACTGAAATTTCATTGTACACTTTAACCCCTTTATGAAACTTTATAATTAATTCTTTATTAAAAGAATCTGTTTTGTGGTCCATATAAAAAATTTAATGTTTCTTTTTAGATTTGAAATTTTACCAGTTTTGTATATACAATGTAAGGACATCATCTGGTTGACTAAACCAATCACAAGCAGCAAGCAATAATCTACATTTTCATCAGAGCATGAATACTTTTTACGCTGTTGTGAATCGTCCATTTTATGTTTTTCGGTATATTTAAAAATATACCAATTTTTATGCAAATTTTTCTTCCATGCATCCTTATTTAGAAGACAACGATTTATTGGTTTCTGCATTTTGAATAAATTTCGATTCAATTAACACCTCAAAATGTTAGCTTCTTTTGTAAAAATACTTTTGTACAATTGCTTTCTTCGCTCATTAAGTATCCTAATGTGGCAGGAAAAAGGATTAAGTTAGGTATCAGATGGGACATTTCCATGTATTACAA
Organism: Argiope aurantia; assembly: GCA_026543865.1. NCBI lineage: Eukaryota > Metazoa > Arthropoda > Arachnida > Araneae > Araneidae > Argiope > Argiope aurantia. The sequence continues at coordinate 121,888 of JAPMOR010019918.1, forward strand.
TCTTGAAACTCAAACTGAGGAATTTTTATTAATGGAATTTCTGTGCGATTTCATTTTTTCTGCGCCACCAGAGCCCTAGTGACAAATTTCCAAGCAAAAGGAAGTGCTTCACCACAAACAGATTACACATCTCCACTGAAAATCGTATTAAGCTAAGTAACTTGGTGAACGGATTATTTAATAAACCTCTTATGTAAACCACATATGCATTGAATGTTGCTTCTTATATTGTTAGCGTTGATGCTTCCATCCACATACCCGTATGTATCCATATACCCAATAGGTTTCTTCAACCCAAAACGTTTCTTGAACCCTTTCAAATCACTCTGCACATAAATTGAATCACCGTGGCTATAATAATTAAATTTAAAAATGCGTAAAAGAAATACCCCAACAAATATTATTGTTGTGTATCTTTGTTAGAAAGTTGACGTGAAATTTTTTTCTCGAATTATTCACTTTAGAAAAATATCCCAATACATGATGCTATTTTTTTAAGTACACTCATGTCCATAAATTAAGGATTATTCAGAGTCACGCGGAAATCGAAAGATAAAATACATATATAACCCGTAAAATGGTCACACACATCTTCAAAAATCATATGCAAATTGCAGGAAGCCTCCTGATGACACCGACAGTACGTCACAATGACGAGAGTGTAGAGTAATATATAAGGAATACAGTAAAGAAGTAAAATTGTTCGCAAGCACTTTATAAGCCTTTCAGTTCAATAACCGCGTAGTTATGACACAAAGGACGCATTTGGATGATTTTTTACGTGGTAGAATTATCGACCGCCTGGAATGTGTGCGTACCCCGTTGGAAGTATCCGAGGAATTTGGAATCTTCCAGAGTGTCATCTCCAGGCATTGGAAACAATTCCAAGATGATGGTAATGTGAGTAGACGTTACAGCACAGGTCGCCCCCGAGTTACAACGCCGAATGAGGACCGGTATTTGACAGTTACTGCCAAAAGAAACAGACAGAGCACAGCATCGACACTAGCACGGCAGTTTCAAGGCAGACCGTGTACAGACGCTTAGGGCAGATTGGTCTATATGCTCGTAGGACTTTCAGATGTGTTCCACTTACTGCAACTCACTGTCGCCTGCGGTTAGCCTGGAGTAGAGAGCATGCATTGTGGACACCACAACAGTGGACTTGTGTGATGTTTTCCGACGAGTCTAGGTTTAGCATGCAGTCTGATTCTCGCCGGACTTTCACATGGAGAGCGATAGATACCCGTTACAACTAAGAGAACATTATTGAACGACACCTTTACGGTGGTGCAGGATTGCTTGTTTGGGGAGGAATTATTCTGGATTCCAGAACTGACCTGCATGTTCAAATTGGAACCATGACAGGTCAAATCTATCGGGACGTCATTCTGGAACAACATGTACTTTTGTTTCGGGGCGCCATGGGCGCAGATTTCATATTTATGGATGACAACGCCCGCCCTCACAGTGCAAACATTTTAAACAAATGCCTTCGATCTGATGATATCATCCGTATGTACTAGCCAGCATTCTCACCGGATTTGAATCCAGTAGAGCGAGTTGCAGCCCGTCAACCACTTCCTACATGTCAACCGGAACTTCGGAGAGCATTGTTTAATGAGTGGTGTAATATTCCCCAAGCTCTGATGGATAATTTGATACTCAGCATGCCTAGGCGTTGTACAGACTGTATTGCATCGTTTGGGAGACATTATGTATTAACAATCATACCTACCATGTAATATTGGTTTTTGTAAATAGTTTTTTTTTCTTTGTAATTTGCTCCAGGGTGCAAAAAATTGCAATTTTTATTAATGATATCAAACACATAGCATCTTTTTTGCTCTTTATCTTTTGTTTAATAAATAGGCTTTACAAATTAGTCACATTTGTTTTGATTCTGACTCTATCTTTTCCTGAACTTGCATTATCCTTAATTTTTGGACATGAATGTAATTTCTTCTCTATATTGACATTCTAAACTTAGAATCTGACTTTTAAGTTGCTCCCAATTCTAAGTTTTGTCATTTACATACAATACATGTTGACTTTAAGAATCCCCTCAAAATGCACCAAGTGCTACCTTGAACCAAAAACCGAAGCATTTTGATAAGAATTAAGCAGATAAGTGTAGTTTTTTACTATCACTTGAAATTGCATTTAGTAACTGAGAACGTAAATTACAAAAAAACATATTTGTTTTTACACTGTCAATTTGCCATCAAAAATCTTCAACAAACAGAATTTGCAAGCATTGCATTTGCTTTGTTTAGCGAATTAATTTTTATCCTTTCAAAGAAAAGATTAATGTGCTTTGTTATTTGGTAATAAGGATAAAATATTCCTTATTTATAAATGTTCCATCAATAATCTCGAATAATTATTCACTAGCTACTCTTAATTTTATGTTTGGGCTTCAAAGTTTTGAACTTTGCTTTTAGATCAATTCAAGCAATTTGTCCTAAAGTTTAATTATTGAGTATTTTGATTGGATAATCTATCTAAAATATATATCAGGATCAGCTATAAAGATTAAAAATTGATGTCGATATTTTAATAGATTTTGCACAGCTTCTGACATCTACGGTATTTGCTAAACCGTTTAACTAAATTATCTTATAATGTGACTTACAAAGACACTTCAGATGTATTTTTACATGATCGCTGGCGAGTAAGTATGATCACAGAAAACATGTATAGTAAAAATGATGAAGCTCTTTTCGATCAAAACTTCAAGTGCGCAAAGGCTTTTTTTTTTTGTTTTTTTTTTGTTTTGTAAACTGAATCTTACAAAATATAGCTATTTCCAATTCAAATGTCAGAAATTTTTTTAAAGTAAATTTTATCTTTATGTTAATTCTTGATTTTCAAAAGCTAATTGGATATTTATTATTTTCCGGAGGTTCACATTCCTGAAAGATTAAAGCATACCAACAACCTGTTCAAATTATTCGAAAAAAAAAGAAAAAAAGATACGTTCTTAACTTATAACATGCATGAAATTCAATGTTGCTGTAGCAGCGAAAGTGGTCTATGAAAGAGAGTTTATAATAACTTTTCACAAAATTTTTTTGAGAATACAAACTTATGAACTGATGTATATTTTGGTTCATAATTGTTTGTGCGTGTAAAAAACTTATTTATCAAAGAGTAATGGCCAATTGCTCAATTAAAAACTAATTTTCAAAAACAAATTTTTAAGTAATTCTAAATGTTTTTTGTGCTATTGGAGCTACGATATTGGATACAACCAATCTAATAGACATTTTTCCTATGTCATATTTTCAAATGTTATTTCATTAACTATAGTATCCAAATGTTGTGCTAGAAACTCAGTACTGAAGTTATCTCATTTGAAAGTCTATTGTATTGGCGTAAAGTATTTTTTCAGCTACAGCCTTCTCAGAAGGGTATTTTTATCTTGATTCATCGTGAATTTCTCAGAGTGTAAAAAAAAAAAAAAGTCGATTTGATCATCGCAATTAGCTGTGCAGAATAATTGGAATTAAAAAAATACATTGGAATAAAGCTTAAAACGAGAATATTAGAGATAGCAATTGCTTTCTTAAAGCTTGTTATAATGTATAATGAGGATTACTGTGTGCCATGTTAAGATGGTACTGTCATAAGAAAAAAAAATCTGAAGTTGTTCGCAGATAAAATAATGACGCATGATTAATAAAAATTCTTTCACTAGGAGATTTCAAATTGTACTTCAGTATTAAGTTATTGTTTTTTTAAAGAAAGAGTATTTCCCATTTTGCAAGGAGTTTCTTAATATACTGTAATACCAGTGCATTAAAAAGATATATAGAAGTGTTACAATACTATGAAAGGGGAGAAGTTTGATTATGGAAAGACTAAACATTTTGACTCTACAAATTCTTTGGTCAAAATAATTACATAGTATTCAGAGTATTAAGTTACTTTTTTTGCAAAGTAAACAAAAAAAAAGGAACTTAGAGTGAAAATACAAGTATTTTGGCTTCTTGTGAATTTTTTTTAAAAAAAGTATTATTTTTCTATAAGATGAATCAAGTAAGTAAAAGTGACATAACACACACTTATTGAGGGTGTGAAATGAAATCTACTAGTTCAAACCATTTTCTATCATATGAGAAATTCCAGTAACATTTTTGTTTCTGAATGAAAAAAAATCTTCAAAACCTTGTTATTCGTTTAAGTCAGCTGAAACTAACTTTCCGTAGCTCTAAAATCAACAGTTTTTTTAGAGTGAAATGGCTAGCCAGTAAAAAAAAACCTTATCAATTTTATTGCAAAAAACATTTTTCAGCTGCCTAAATTAATAACTCATTTCTTAACTCTTTAATAAATATTTCCAGAGAATAGTAGAGTATAATTAGTCTGAAATTTGAATAAGAAAACTTTATTTTATCTAAAGATAACTAGATTGGAATATGTATTATACTCATATAAGGATTCTTAGTTATTATTGATTGAAAGTTTTGAAGAAAAAAGAATCTTTATCGTTAAAAAATCAAAACAATTAATTTTGAACTGTCTACTAAATCTGAAGCAAAATTAGAAATCTTAATTAATTTTATTTTATCATAGAAAGATCTTCGAGATCTGATCTTTTTTCTCATACTATTGATTAATTTTATTTATTAAATTACTTGAAATACTTAAAGTAAACTTGAAAATTATTTCATTGATATACGAAATGAAGAATTTAATATCATCTAAGTTATAAATTTTGTATATTATTGATTATATAGCATTTTTTTTGTAAAATCTTCAGAAAACACAAAATTGCGATTTCATGATCAAAAAACCGTAACAATCAGATAAGCATGAGTGCTTTTGATTAAACGAAAATGAGAGATATTAAAAGTCAGTTAATAATTAATTGCTATTTTAATTTAAGAACAGATTTAAACTTCAAACATTCTGTACATCGATGCGCGAATCTAACACACATTTCGGTACAGGAGGGGAATTTAAACACAGCATATGCTTCAAGAACAAGAAAACTGAAAGACAAAACGATATAAACTCTAAAAATACAGTTATTTTGGCATTCTATTTATGATTTCTTACTATCCATTTTGCCTCGGATAAATTAAGAATCCTGTCTAGTTTATTGTAAATAGTTTGATCGGTGATTCAGTCAGCCATTAAACTTATATGTAGTACTTCGCTTCGTTGAAAAAGTTTTGGAATTAGATTCAAGAATTATGGTAAAAAAATTTAAATATTGGAGCAAAAGGAACCCTAGGATATTGATTTATATGGATTGAGTTTCCAACCCAGAAATAATTGCAGTTAATAATTTAATTTTAATATTTTTCGTAACAATTTCTGTGAAAACTTGGAATAATTTCGGATTATTTTAGTACCACTCTCTTTGAAAAAGAGTCCCAAAATGGGAAAATTGTTGGGTTTTTTTTTTACATTTTTGAAACTTCAAATCTTGCATATTTCTTTTAGACGCTATTCCGATGTTTACACTTGGAGAGAATAGATCAATTGCTAACTATGTCCTATTATTCAACAGCGATAAGCAAACTTCAAACGCATCTTTTGTAAGATTCCAATTTTTCAGATAAGCGAACGATATGCCTCTACATTTTAAGTTTGAATTAAAAAAGAATTTGATGCACATTTAAAAATTCGGTAAAACCAATTGCAATTACATCTAGAATCTTTGTTGGTATCCCTTCTTGACTACATGATAAATTATAGATTTCTAATTTAATTACGTACCAAATTAAAAAATAAGCATATGTGTTCCCCTTCTTTAAAATATCAAATACAATTTTTCTTCATTTGGTTATTTACTTATGCATGAACATTAAAATACTAGCTTTTTATTTACAAATATTGCAAAATTATCTCTTTGAAATAAATCTTTTTTCTTTCGATTTTTGGTGGGTTGGAGTTTTGAAATTTCAATCATTGGTATGGTCTTCAGGATAATAAAACAGTTCAAAATGTTCTTAATTTTATTTGTTAAATAACCATTCTATCTTATTCTAAATAAAAGGCGCTCCAAATAGTAAAAAAAAAAATCATGATTCCATAATATATATAATATTATAATTATTGTTAATTACTTAATCTTTAATTTATGATTAAAATAAAAAATTATATCTTTAGTGCACTATTTAAAGTGTTTTCTAAAAGCTTCCTTTATAAAATTTACCGTAAACCCAAACAATTTCTCCACTTGGAGCAATATAGCTAATTTCTGAGAAAAAAAAATTTGCTTCCCTACTAATTTCCTGAAACAAGCAATAAAGATGCCAAAGATTTCATCACATAGAGCCATTTATTGACAGTATTTTTGCAAGTTTTATTCGACTCCTGTGTGTTCAAATTGTTGAACAAGTATTTTTGGTGGTCGACTTAAAAATGTTGCCCACAATCCGTTCATTTAAACGTAAGTAAAAATTATTTATTTTGTTTGAATCAGCATGTAACATCATTTCAGAAACATTCATAGATTTAAATTTAATGTTACATTTTGGGTCAATAAAGGAACAAAGTTTCACCTTGAAATTTGGGTAAGAATGGGACAATTTTGCCAATTTAGAATTTCTCGAATTTTATCCAGTACACTTTTTTCAAATCGCGTATTATCTGTGTTTTTTATAAGTGTTTTAGATGGCAAGGCATTTTAGGCACAAGGTGAGAAACTACAGGTATCAAAATTATGATGATACTATGTAGCAATTTACTGTCTTTGCTGTACTGAATTAGGAAAAGAACAGTGGGAAAGCATTTGAATTTATAAAACACTTAGAAGAATCATTAAGAATAAAGTGCTTCAATTCGAAGAAATCAAAGCGCCAGACTTTATTGGGCAGTGATGTGGAAGATAAACCTTCTAAGAAATCCATAATTGTGCATATTGGGGAATGTCTTTTGATGCTTTTTGTGAAAGATTTCTTAGATTCATCGGAAATGCTTAATCTACAATTTCACAGTTGATGGGAAAAACCAATCCTTTCCAAATACTTCTACATCAAATTTAATTGGGGGTAGGGAATTCGTAAATGAAAGAACATGAATGTTCTCAGAAGCAGAGAGGAATCTGATAGTGTAATTTCTTTACATAACTCATCTGACGAATATCATGTAATGTTGAAGGTCAACGTGACCCAAGAGACTGTTGGTACAGATTTTTAACTAAAGCCTGGAATGTTTGTTGTGTTAAAGTTCTTAGAAAAGAAGAGTGGTAAACAATTTGTTGATGAGTTCACTCAATTGCATGGAGACGACGCCTTTGAGGTATTATATCTTTGTACATATAGCAAAAATTGAATTGAATCTTTTATTTCCTAAACGTGCATGATGAAGCTTTATTGAATGCACAAAGTATTGGGTGGTACGGGATAGCCTGGTTAGTAGGGAGTTGGATTCGTATCCCTTGGGTTGTGCGTTTGAACCCGCCAGCCGAAGACTCTTCGTGTGAGGTGGTAGCTGGCGCACGTATGAATCTGTCGTGGTAACAAAGTCCTCCATGTCGAGAGCAATACCACTGGGGGTACTGGATCAGAGGTGATAGTTCTCTGGTTTAGGTCTAACTTACGATCTGTAGTTGAATGAATGAAATACATGAATGAATGAAGTCCAACCCGTAAAATGGTCGTGACGCGTAAGTAGCTAAGTCGCGCTATTGGCCCTAGATGGCGCTACTGTGAAACAAGAGATGCAAAAATTTCGGCTTAAATTACAAGGGCAAGGCACGGGGTTGAAATCTGAGATCGGGATGAGATTTAGTATAATAATAATATACATTAGAATGTTCATTCATGAAAATATTAAAACACAATGGCCAATCAATTTCGAGACAATGGTCCTCAAACTTTTGGTAAAGCTTATATATTGATAACTTGACATCCGTTCGAAGGTCACGTTGTCATGGTTGTCTAGGTAACCGTCTCGTATGTGGAAGGTCAGGGTTCGAACCTGGCTAGTATTTTTTTAATAACTTTTATTCAATTAAAAATTTACAAATATTCTTAATTAATACTTTTTAATTTTTTTCATCCAAAATAAATATTTATTATTGAAATACATAATAATGAAATTGAAATTTTAAAAGAAAAAAAAATTTAAATACAGGTGGATTTTTTAAACAAAATAAAATTATTTAAATTTAATTAACCATTTACAGATAGTTTTAATTAATATGCTACTTATTTTTATGCAAGGATAAATGTTTATTATTTTAACACATAAATTATAATTTAATGTTTAAAGGAAAAATAATTAAAAACGTACCATTAATGGCTACAGATAATTTAACTTTCTTGCATCATTTTCAAACAATTATTTTTCAAATTCATGGATTTTAATAATATTAAATTATCAATTCTAATCAATTCTCAATTCTAATAATATTAGTTATCAATTCTAACCCTGACCTTCCACATACGAGACGGTTACCAAGACAACCATGCCATCGGGATCGTCGGGACGGGTGTCAAGTTATCAGTATAGAAACTTTACCAAAAGTTTGATAACCATTTTCTCGAAATTGACTGGCGTTTTAATATTTTCACGAATGAACATTCTAAATGTATACCATCATTATACTAAATCTCAACCTGATCTCAGATTTCAACCCCGTGTCCTCCCCTTGTTAGTCAGCTGGCTTGTCTTTGACAAGTGCCATCAGAAACAACAACAACACAAAGTATCGTGTACATAACTGATCCTCCTTACAATGAAAACCGTGGAAAATTTACCTATTCTGATGAAATTGTAAACACATTTTTTAAGCTGTGAAATTTGTGAATTTTAAACGTTCCAATTTTTATGTTTTGAATATTCTTGCATTTCTTCTTTACAATTAAATATATTATGTAGTTTCATAGTTTAAAATAAACTTCTTTTTCTTATTTTTTGGAAATTTTGACTGATTTCAACACAGTCTGCAAAGCTACCTATTTTCTAGGGTTGCTGTTCTGTTTTTTAACTTTTTTAACATATAAATGTTTACTTAAAAATCTGATTCTTATAACTCTTTAGATGCTTCTATAGAATATGAAACTAGTCATAGTAATCAATGGCTTATAATGGTTTTGAAATATTGCTAGGTATTTTTTTTATATAATACTAGTTTACAAAGCAGTTGAAAGAAGAAAAAAAAGAACGTGCTAATTCATTTCATACTTAATATTTTTGCAATATTTTCGATTCTTTGTTGTTTATTAAAATGCTATATACAATTTTATAACTGTTATTAGCCATAGAGAGGAAATAAGAGCTTTACACTCAGCTGATGCTTTAAATTTAACAATGCTTTCTATATTGAATTAAAAATATTAACATACTGGAGTAAGAAGGGGAATAAATCTTGCAACCAAGTGTCATAAGAAATGGACGTTGAATTTTCTCCTTAAATTTTCTTTTATAATCTATTGTAAACCCAATTGTTTGTCTAAATAACTTATTTTCCAGCTTTCTGTGTAAGTAATCCGGATATCTTGTCATTCCATTTGCTTCTGTTTCATTCGGATAATCTTTATTGCGTCATTTAGCTTAATAAAAGAATCGCTTTTAGAAATTATCTGGTGAAATGTTTTGTTTCATTAGATGTTAGTGAATTCTTTTACAGTCAATAAAGATTTTTTGTACATCATTTATATGTTCTCCGTATTTATTGCTCAATACCAATCGCAAACATTTCATCCCATCTCTTAGTTTTGCATATCAAAGATCCGAATAATGTCTGCTTATAAATTGCGCTTGAAAAGGCCGGTTAATCATTTATCAGAATGCCCACCTTCCGGCTGTTTGAGTAGAACATTTTTCCACCGCGAGAAATTCTTATTATTTTTGTTATTTACTACTCCAAATGTTACAAAATTTTGGAATGATTCCAGGATTTAGGGAGAAAAAAATGCGACTAAAAGAGTCAATGCATTTTTCCGTTCAGCAGTTTTGTTGCATTTGCCTTTTGCTTATCTTATGGACTACACAGGATTGTCTGGTGATATCTACCTTTCTTTAGAAAAGGAAAGGAATGCGTCAACTGAAGAAATGAGAAATGGATTAGGATCGACTGGATTGTCGCTATGTTTTAATGGATTAACATTTTTTAAAAATCTATATACTATAACTGTATTATTAATAATAACTAAAGAATCTTTTCATCTTTCTTCGAGTCTAATAAATGCATTTATTGTATTATATTTTTAGATTTATTTTTAGACTGCAATCCATTTATTTTGCTAAGTATATTTCTCTTATTTGGCTTTCTTTTTCCAATGAATCTAAAAATTTCATTTATAAGTATTACATTAAAAATGAATTTCCAGTTATTTTACTCCCAATTAGTTTTCTGAGAATTGAGTATTTTACAGATTTTTAACTACTGTAACTTAATTTAAGAGGTCATGGTAAAATATCATCACCATCATTGTAAAGATGAATGACAAGAAATTGAAATTCTGTCATAAACCTTGAAATGATAGAATTTAGACTACAAAATATATCTGGCTACAAAATATATAGATTACAAAAAATATTCTGGATTAGTTCAAATAAAATGTAAAAAATCAGTAAATATGTCATGCTATAATTTTGATTGCAATTTTTGTTTGAAAGGAATGAACATGTGATCTTTAAATTTCTTTAACTTATTATCATTTATCTTATTTTTTTTCGTTTGATTAGTATTATTTTGGTTATTATTTTTCATTTTATAGATGAAACGAAGAACTTGAGAAATAATTTTTTTATAAATGGTTTTTTAAGTAATGTTTTTCTTCTTATCTGTAATTTTTTTTTTCTATTTTTAAAAACATATCTATTGGTTTAAATTAAAAGAGATAAAAGATGATTTGAAAAAAAATGTATGTTTATATATGGCCAATTTAAAGAAAAGTACTGACAGTTTATTCTAATCACCGAAATTGCTTTGATTTTGCCGACATATACCTTTAAGTGAAAACCATATTACATCATTGAGTTTTTGCAACAGAAGGTTTAAACTTTTTCTGCTATCTGATTAAATGCAGCATTCTGCTTTGGATATGTATTTGATTCATTTCCTATTAAGGATTCATAGGGCATTTCAAATGTTAATATTTTTTTTAATATAATGGATAGGATATTCAGTTTTATTTCAGGAACTAAATATTGGTATCTAACTCATCAAAAGATTTCAAGGATTTAAATTGCCTTGATAAAAGTATGGAATATATTGCATTAAATATGTTATCCAATTTAGCTGAAAAATGGATAATATATTTCGTAACTTTGTACTAAACAAATTTGCTTTTCGAGAGTTCTGTTAAAATTTATGCCATACTTTTCGTCTGAAATTATATATTAAAACTAAGTTATGTGAAAAGTTCTTAAGTCAGTAATAATTAATAATTTGTATTGAAGTACAAATTAAGTTTGAAAAGATAAATGTTCAATTGATTAATTGAATCACAGTAAGAATACAAAAAAAATTAATTGATAAATGCGATAGACATCGATAATGAAATTCTGAAGACATCGTGAATGTCATTTAAAATATGGAAATGAGAAGCAAAGAGAAAAAAAAAATTGTCCCCTAATCTTGTTTAAAAATTAGAATTTCCTTGCAAAGAACTCTGCGAACAGAGCTCGTTAGTTAATTTCTCTTGCTAAATTCCGCCGACGACATATTTTTAATCGCTGCTGAGATAATAAAAGCTTCTTTTTAAATATCTGCAAAAGAATCGCTTATTAAGTTGTAGTTTGATAAATGCTCATTAAGATTATTCGAGCTATTGCGATTTTTCTTTGTTTTGATATTTAAAAATAGCGTTTATTTCGTAGTATTTTGTGTGTCAAATCTTTAAACACTAGATGTTAGGAAATTTCTGATTTTTACAAATATATGTTTTAGAAAAGAAATTAGCTTTTAATCTTTAAACTGTATTTAAAAATTCTTATTCAAATTTTGACTTTTGTAGTTGAGAAATTCTTCTTATAATTGATATAATTTTTTCTGTACTCGAAATAAATTTGTATCTTGTACACTGTAAAAAAAGCATTGACTGCACTTATTTTTTAAAAAAAAATCTGAGTTCTTATTGCTTCTGTCTTTCAAAACAAATTAAAAGACGAAATATATAAGGATTGATATTTCGCTAAATAATTTTCCATTATTATTTTTGTTTTATACTTCTTGAATAGTGAGTGTGCTCTTCTTAATATACATAGAATAAACAGGATTTCTTCGAATATTTGCAACGAAAACATGAGAGGTGACAGTACATTTTTAGATGAAAAATATTTGTCATACATTACAATACAGCATCTTCACCCCGGTTTTAGAATTTTCTTTCTACTTCTTTCCGGTTTGTATGGAAATAGTGAATTTATTTTTGTAAGGAAAATACGTATCAAGATAGAGTTTGTTGTTTGTGTTCTAAAAGGCAATATTGGCCATTCTGCGAATTATAACAGAAAATGAAATCATGTTAATGTAGAAAAAAATGAATACATAATGAACTTCGAAGAAAATGTTAATTGTAATTCAGATTTTAGTAAAACAAATTAACAGGTATACAGTACAATTATAATGTATACAAATATTAAACAAGTATTAACAAAAAAATACACAAAGAGCAAAGCAATAATAATAATAAAAAATAGCAGAAAAGCAGAAATGCATAAAAGGAAAATGAAATGAGAAAGTTTTATGTTGCTGGATATGTATGTTTGCTCAAAAAGATTAGTGCTATTTGACATTAGTGAATTAGTGTAGAAGATTAGTGCTCTTTGACGTTAGTGAATTAGTGTAGAAGATTAGTGCACTTCTATAAGGGAATTGCTCATATCACACATGAAGCGCATTAAAAGTTTTGTCTAATCTCATTGTGGGGATTTTTTTTCTTTCAACTATTTTGGTTTATTCTGTAGAAAAAGATTAGGCAAATTCCAGGAGATTGTTAGCGGGCATATTGTAGCATAGTCATTGTTTCACTGTTTTTCTCCACAGGAGCTTCGAAAATTGAAGCTAAGAAGTTATGAAAAGAAGAACTCGTGTTCTGAAACAAACGTAACATCTCTACTTAGTCCTACAGACGGGTGTGTTTCTGGTGCCTATTTAAAATGTGCTGCTGACTGTTTTCTCTTTAATATATTTCTCTTGACGGATATATGAAGTAGATATCCTGATTTGAGATTTCAAATAGGTTGATGGTTTTGGAAGAAAGAAACCGTAATACGCCCCCCTCCCCGCCAAAAAAAAAAAAAAAAAGGAAGCTTAAACTTCATGGCTACCTTTTTTTTGGGGGGTGGGGGGATAGTTTGTCTATTCCTTCTTTGCCCAAGTGACCTACATGGACTTTCGGCTATCTCAGATGAATTCGATTCTTGAAAAGTAGGCTTCTATTAGAGAACTTGTCTTGGTATTTAGGATAGACATTCAACTAGATATACTATTTGTCCAGATTGAAACTGCTTCAATAACTGTTTTAACCCGTCAATGTCTTGATTCTTATTTATGTAACATTCATATTTTATTTCTATGACTAATCCCTACACATTTCATTGATTGTTTTCTTACTCTAAGAAGTGAGTATGTTTTCTCAAACACCAACATAATTTTCAGCAGACATATGCCATCCAATAGTTAGATTCTGAAACAAAAATGTCATTTAATTTTAATTTGGTTTTTGTTTCGATTTATTTTCTAGCTAATGGGAGGAAGGCAAAAGTGATCTTTATTTTTTAGTCTCTTATTAAATTTTAAATAGGTTTTTAATATTTATCCAAAATGTTTTTAAATAACTTTTTACGATTCTTCAGTAATTTTTCTAAATTTAAAAAAAAATTATAAAAATTTTTCTATTAGAAATTTAATTTTGGTTCACAGTTATTTTAATTTAGATGCTTTCAACATAACATAAGGTGTAAGTTACTGAAACCATTCTTAAACTAAACTGGGCGCTAACGAGTTTATTTGCTTAGTTGCGAAGATTTCTGCTTGAAAAACTTGAATTGTTTAAATTCATTACTTTGACATGGAGTTTTTATTCATTATTATATTACTTTCAAGCATCAATTTGCACTTCCAGCGCTTTTATATGCTTTAGATCCATCAATATTTATAGCTTTGATTCATGAGTCTATGTGCTTAGAGAAAAGTAATCTGAGTATGAAAATCAAAGTTTTCTAGATGTGTATGGATTCCACTGTTTTTACTTTTATACTCTATTGTGTTGAATGTTGTGTAAAAAAATCTAGCTGCAGATGTTTCTCCAGCAGATCGGATGTAAGATGCTTTGTTTTAGGTTTGCAAATAATCAAGTGTTGTGTAACTGTTGTCCTTTTGGTGAGTAGTGGTTAAAACTGTTGTCCGATATGCGCCATTGATTAAAGACACCGATATGCGCCATTGAAGTCGATCTCTTCTATAACGAATGCTAGGACCAACTATCTAAAAAAAACATAATTATTTTTCAAAGAATTCAACTTTATAAGAGAAAAAAAAATAAAGCAGAGCCGTCGAAAAATGCCAATAAATACTTTTTTTATCCCTTCCGATTCTCAGCACGAAAAAAACTCTATTCTAAATGTGTCATTATACTATTTCAAATTGCATTTTAGTGTACAATTTTTATAAAAAAAAAGTGGATGAAATAAAATTTAAAAAATCTTATTTTGTGGCTACTGGTTTCTAAAAATCACTAAATAGTCTTCGCGAGCGTAACGATGCATAGATTGGGTCGTCGAAAAAGGCATTCAAGCATAATAATTGAGACAAAATGCTAGGTTCCTTTTTTCGACGACCCTATGTTTTTTCCCCCTATAAAGTTGAATTTTCCAAAAATAATGCAGATATCGATCCGAAATTTTTATCAAGAGTTTCTTTTCTTTTTAAAAACAAATTAAAATTCCCTTTTTAGACTAGGGGTCTCAGCCCTTTGCTCGCTTTTGCCCGCCAACAAATGTTGTTGTCCCGCTGATGCCCTCGAATGATGCATGTTCTCAGGTTAGTGGGGTTTCCTTAGAAATTGATTCCCACCCTCCAGACAACAAAAATAAAGGGAAACAAACTATTTTTAAAATTTCCTGAACAGAAAAACTCAATTCCAAATAAAAAAAGAAACATTTTAGCATTATTAGTTAAAACTCAGAAGAAATCTCATTATAATGTTCACTTTTTGGCAGGAATAAAGAATTAAAAAATTAAAAAAAAAATAACTTTAAAAAATATTTTATAATTTCTTTTAAAAGTTTTAACTTACAAATTTTAAAACAAATTAAAGAAAAATTTCTTAAAAGCTTTAAAGGATACTTAGTAATATAATATTTAATGTTACTTAATTTTTATTAACTAAGAATATCTTTAAAAACAATACTTTTAATGCTGCCTACTTTAGCCTGGATTCTAATTCCAGCTCTAGAATTCGATCTGGACAATACCATTGACCTTGCGAAAATATTGCACTTTGACCAGGAATAATCACATGAACTTTCTCAAATCTCTGACCTTGTGACTTATTGATAGTCGTGGCAAAAGCTAGTCTCACTGGAAATTGCAAACTTTATAGCTTTTCTATTTAAATTGGCACATTCTTGCTCTTTCTTTCTTCGCACTTATCTGATATCACTTAAAAGAAACAAGGCAGAATTAAAACGTGTATTGCTAGTCAGTTGCAGACCTTTGCTAGTCGATAAATGAAAAATTCAAATTACCAGAAAAAAGTAAACAAATTGGCAGGCTATTAATTAGTATTGCCACAAACGATGTGTTTAAAGGGAAATTGACAAATGGTATTGTTTTAACTCATTTGCTGTTAATTTCATGTTAAGTAAAGCTTTCCTCTTCCTTTTTTGTCTTTATTGCACAGTCAAGTGAAATATAAAAACTTAATACGGCATAATAATAATTTTCATTAAATATTTCAAAAAATACTGACAAAACAAATTTCAAATGTAGTGTCTCTTAGTCGAGATGTATTTAATAAAAAATACATATTATACACATACAACTGGTTCATAAGTTTTGAAATGGCATACAAATTATTAGTTACAAATACTCATTTGATGAGATTAATAGACGGAGAAGGTGAATATTGAACGTAGATGTTTTCCATTTGAATTCAGAAGTTGCAGTGGATTATAATACAGGAAAAACTTCCATTGACATAGCCCTCAATTGAATATATACAATAATCCATCATGAAAATCCATGAAATGGTATGAATTGAGCTATTATTAAATACTTCTGTTTTCATTACGCATATTTTATATAAAAGTATTATCAAAAAATATATGTAACACTGAATTTTGGATTAACTTGAGGTGTAATTGCCCTGCAAATACACCTCAAGAAACACGTCAGAAACTTAAAAAATTTACCTGGAAAGTATAAAGATGTTGAAATATTGCTATAAAGAAAATGTTGGTTACATTTATGCAAAATCACCTAGAAAATAATATATTAAAGAGTTTTAGTTTCCTTAAATTTATGTTACTGACTATTTCTAAAATTCTGATTAAAAAAATAATCATCTTTTAAGTTGAATTATTTTTTCTTCATGTTTTACAGCATATCTTTTTTCCTATTTTGAGGCACTGATATTAGGCTTAATCGTTAAAAATAGTTTATTTAATACGCAAGATATTTACCATACGATTAAAAAAGAATCCGACGACTACAAAATGTAAATCGATTGAAATCCTTCTTATCCTTTCGAAACCAGCATGACCTTATTTTCTCCTCCCATATTAAATAATTCATTATGTTTTTGGCTGTTCACATTCAAATAAGATTCTGAACAGACTTGTTTCTGGTAGTGGGAAACTAACGTTTTTCAAGGATGCCGAAGTGTTATTAATCTTGCATTTACAACTTTTAAGATGAGGTTAAATATTCTTTTTGGGTCGTGGAGAAGTAGACTGGGATACTTTAAAAAATCTAGATAAAATTTTAGATTGTAGTGTTTTATTTTCCCAGTTTTATAGATTATATGTGAATGTAAATCTTTAAAAGTAGATAGCAAAAATGATTTCTAATTTATGTAAACTGTATCAATAGAATAAATTATCTTGGAGTTCACGATTTATTCACTACAATTTGGCATCATTATATATATTCGTTATCTTCATATGAGAAGGTTTGGTTTCACTTAGAGATGAAGATGTTGGAAAAAAATAATTATGTGACATTTCTTTGCTTAACAAGAAACATCACTTACATCCATTTCCCAAGTTTTACAACAGCATGAAAAAATTAAAATTTTCACTACCATAGCGAGAGTTCTGACTTCCTTTGCATCTGATATGAACACGAGATTTTAAGAATCAGAAATATGCATTATTACGCGCGAAAAAATTTAATTTCTTCTTCCTTTTATGGCATTTTGAAATTTAAAACAGGAAGTTTTGAATATTAAGCGACGAATTTTGAATACCAAGGAATTCATTTTTAAATTTAATTTTTTAATGTTGTTTAATATTTTATTGTTTTGGAGCTCTAACTGCTGTGTTTTTAAAGTTATTTGTGAAAGAGTTGTTGCCAACGATTTCAATGTTTCCTTTTATGCTTTAGATTAAAACATACATTATGAAGAAGTTGTATTAAGAGCCATTTTATTTTATATCCATTATGTATTAAATCTGCATGTGGAATCTTGAAATCACATTGGAGATAAATTTATGGTATTCTTTCTTTTTGGATATCCATTTTTTTTGTCAACATTAGATAAATTTCGTATAAATGATCTTTATCATATCTTTATTGATCTCAATCTATTACCCATAATGAGCATACCTACTATATAAATCTAATTAGTTCACTATCGTTTCAATTTAGTTAAGGACAAGTTATATGTAGTTATATTTTATATACTTAATTTCATTTTCTGAAGAGTGTTAAAGTAGAGAATAACTATGAATAACAAAGTAGTTTTTAAAGTTAAATACCTATACACCATATACAGGTACATAATATGGTATTTAGTTAATATGCTCGCCTTTTCATTATTTAAATTTAAATCAAAAATTTCTGCTTTAATTTTGAATTTATCCCTATTTTGAATGAGGAACACACAATAATTCGTAAGCTGTTCAATCAGTTGAATTTTCTAAACTAGATAATTAATGATATCTTTTGCTTAATAGATTTTTATAATTAAGCAACAGATAACGACTATTTTTAAATTGCAATATAGAATGAATAATGATACTGATAATGAATGCATAAAATCCTCAATAAATCTGTTACTATAAATATCCATATTTCAACGGAAATTTAGTAGATGTAGTTTCTGTCTAAAAAGAATTTATTTTGGGGCATCAGGCGCCTTTTAATCGTATAAAGTATTAATATTTATTAAAATTTGGTTTAATTTAAATTTGTGTAAATTTTGAATTACATTTCTTTTCATTGAATAGAGTAATATATTATATGAAACATAATAAATAGGTTTCTTTTCTCTCCTTCTTGCTACCTCTCCCAGTTTCTATCTCAAAATGTCCAAATACATGATGTATGTTTATGTTTCTATGAAAAGCAACTCTTTTCCTTTTACACGTTAAGTGTTATTAGAACATCAATTAAAAAGAACTGCTTGTTTTCGACATGTTAATAGTTGTTAGTACATCCAAATCGTAAGTTTTCTTTGTAAACAAAAGAAGCAATTCAGCAACACATGTGTACCATCTTTTCTTCGGAAACAATAACAAAGAATTTGATTTTTGAGCAACGCACTCTCTCATTGCTATTCTCTTAAAAACTCCCTTTTTTATGAATCATGTCTGTTCAGCTCTTAGATTCACTTTTCAATGAATGTATTCTAGATTTTCTATTAGCACCAACCATTAAACCTCTGTTGTTTCTTTTGAAGGTACTTGCGATAATGAAATTTGTTAGAAATGATTTCAAAGAATCTTCATCGGTCGCAAAATGAGCAGTAAACTGCGTCTCATGTCAGTGATTCCTCATTCCAGATCTGTGAGTCATTATGGGGTGGGGGGACGTGACATTTCTTATTTTTATCTGAGGCGCAGGACTCCTTCCTTTGTCCAAGTTCATTACTGAGAGAAAGTTGAAAATTTTCTTAATGATCTTGGGTAACTTTTAAGGGTCTGCAAAACGTTTGTTTTATTTTTAATAACTATTATGTTGTTAATGAGAATCTTAAAAAATATATGAGTAAAATAGCAGCAAGAGAGCCACACTCGTTTATAATCTATTATTACCATCTACGTTTATTCTTAGCGTTAAAGTTGATGAGAGATGATATACTAACAAAAGAAAACTAACCTCTAATGACTATTTAAAATGTTTTTTTTTAAATATTGATTTGAACTGCATTGTAATAAATTTGATGCTCTAGAAATCTTCTGCGAATTTCTCACAAATGTGCGGAAAAAGTCTACCAACGACAAATTTATGTTAAAATTCTGGATTTGTAATTCAAATTTTATTTGAAAATTTGAATAAGGCAACAGTTTGACATTCTGGATAGATTTCGACAGCTAAAGGGAACACTGAATTTCGAAGGATATCAGAATAACTTTAAATAATTATATCAAGAAAATTTTATGCATTTCTGCTCTCGTTGCACTAAATTAAATTATCTTCCTTAAATGGAAAGGAAATGACACCCCCTTCAATTTAAAAATAATTATATGTAATTTCTTTTCAGAAAGCAAAGTCATTAGGTGAAAGAGAATTCTGTATCGTTCGGAAATCCAGTTATCTTCAGCTTAATTTAGCAAATGAAAAGTAGGGGCTTCGAATTAAATATGAAGAATAGGTTTGAACTTTAAACTGATTTTCTGGTCCTCCTAATATACCGACAAAACTTCTATTTGAGTAGCATTTTTTAAGAATGTTTTTTTAATATCTTAAATAATTTAAGTTTGAGGTATGCTCCTTAAAAGCATGGATCATTCGTATTTTTCTGTAAGAATTTCTTTGATGCACACTTTATTGTTTGGTTTCTGTACTTTTACCTGTATAGGAATTAAAGAAAACATTAATTACAATTTAAATACTTCTGTGAAACTCTTTTATACAAAATAAAATGTTGTATTCTAATATAACATAAAAAACAACGTATTACTATGCAGTGATATTTTATAGAGGGGCAAACCCGACCATTTCATATTTCAGTCTAGTGGTTTGTATTTTAGCAGACAATTTTCAAAAGAAACTTAGCCTAATGTCAGAAAGTTTGAAAGCATTCTGACATATTAAAAGAATGATAGTTTAAAACTTTTCTTTCTGACTTTGAAACAAAGATATTTTCAAATCTTTAAATAATAAAATAAAATACAATTAGCTTGTCTTGAATTTTTCAACTAATAAATCATTTTAATAATATTTTTTCTTATAAATTTCTTTATTTTTATTTGCGGTAATCTTAGTTTGAAATATATTTCAAATTCCTAATTTAATAATAAAAATAATACTTTTGCTTTCATAATTTAAATGAAAATACTATCAATTTATTGTTTCAAGCTGCAACAATTTTGGGTACGCATTTGTAGATAACATTAAATAAATTCACTGAAATAAAAAAAAATGACAAATGAATTCGTAAAATCAGAATTTTTAGTACAGAATGCAGAAGACTGAGACTATAATACAGAAGAACATAGGAAAGACACTCTTTTTTAAAAAAAATCCCTCATTTAGATGTTTCATGTTTCTTTTAATGGAATTTTGTAATCGAATCGATTTTCCTCTTACTTCCTGTTGTACTATAATTTTGAATGTTGCATATTCTAAATCAGGACACACTATTTTAATATTTTCAAAATATAATTATTAGTTAATACATTAATTTTTATTCCATATAAGTGGTACAACCTGGTAGATAATTTGAGACAAAAAATCCTGTATATTTATAATATTGGATTATAAATTAAGCTTTAAAAACTAAGGAATAATTTTTAAAAATATTCTGAATTTTAGTGTACCAATAAAAGTGCTATTTAAAAACATTTTAAATAAAATTATCACTATATTTGGATTTAAATGGTCTAAAAATTTGAAGAGAGCATTCACGTAAAGTATTTGGAAATTCCCGATTGATGCTATTTTTAACTTCAGATGGTAAAAATTTGATAAGCTCAATTTCAGTTTTTAGACTTCAGTATTTCATTGCACCATGTGAACTCCGGAACAATTTAAAAAGTCCCGAGTCGTACTTACAAGAGCTTAATGCTTGATAGGAAATTCTTTACTTGTGTGTTCAAGTCTCCAACTAGTCCTATGAAAAGCGTGAAGCATTTTGGAAGACTTAATATTAGGTTCAGGTGTTTCTCAATAGGTTTTTTTTTCATCCTCTATTCTTTTTTCAATCATTTCATTAAAAGACACTTGCCAAAACCCTATTCATAATCGATAAGAGCTCTAGCATCTGTCATGACTTGTTACTCTTTCTGAAATATGCATCCATCCCTTTCTAATGGTGGGAAACTCTCGAGTCCCCCTTGTGCATATTCCTTACCCTTATGTACCCCCTTCAGAAAGCAGTTAAGAATCAGAATAACTGTAGGCACAAACAAAAACGACTAAGTTGCATATCGAATGTATATCTAATTTGTACATTATAATTGTCCCTTATAATTCTACATTTCAAATCTGGGCCTTTCATAATATTAGGAAAAACATCATACCTGATAAATGGTTTCTTGCGCTCTTATCATCATAGTGAGACGCACTTTAAAATGCAAAAGTAGTATCACATAAGATCATATCATTAAAGAATTATTTTTCAATTTATTAAAAGATTCTAGTATAATAAATCTGTCCTGTCACTTCCTTCCACATAACTGCTATGGCATCACAATCTAATAGAAATGAAGTGAAAGGAGATAAACAGTTGTGCGGAAAACGAATGACGATTACCTTTGTAGATGTCTTGGCAGAGACTTTTATGGACATTCCGAGATATGAATTTTAAATTTGTATCTTCATTGTACATATGCAAATAGTCATTATTTACTCTGTGTAATTCAAAAAAGTCGTGTTGCTAAATCAAATCAAATCAAATGTCAAATATGATATAATTATTCGTGTCAAGGCACGTGACAAAATTGATACGTGTTTTTTCCTTATTTGAGCTTTCCCTGAGATTAGGGCACCAGGGCACAACCTCGGAAACCCTGGCGGTCTTTCTTAAAGACTCATCTAAAGTGTATGTAAACAGTTTTCTTCGATACCGTTGATCCAATCACTGCAGCTATGTCCAAGAGGTTTCTCCAAATGTTAGATTTCTATAGCATCATGCATTTAGTACCAACTAATGCCAGACAATTTAATGTTACAGCTGTTGTAGTTCTTGAATGATCGTAGGTGGTCATGTTGGTATAGGTGTAGTTTGGAACTGGCTCCTATACTTGAATGTGAAGTATTTACCTTCGAGATATTTTTAACAATCAAATATGTTCGCTTGATTCTGGTGAGAAAAAACCCATAGACAGTTTGTCTTTTTAATTCATGGTGTGAATGATTTCAATAATCCATTTTTGGTGTAATCAGTCAATCATGAGAATTTTATGCTAAGAAGAACGCTTTTACAGAAGAAATTCCCAAATAAAAAAATTTGGTCAATTACTCATTTTCCTAAAAAATATGTTCACTTTTAAGCGTTTAAAAGGCAATTTTTTGTAACTTACAATTTTAAGTTGCATTGAATATTCAGCAATTATTTTTTTAAAATTATCAATGATTACTATTTTGAAAAATATGGACAGACATGTTAGTTATATTTTGTACATCAGTCTACATCGTATCTAAAATTATAAAATTTACGTTCCTCAGCTCTTAAGAGATAAATATTCTAGAAATTTTTTTTTCCTACTTTTAAAATTGAATTGAAAATTGCAATTTCTTTTAAAAGGAAATTTCGAAACTGCTGGCTTCACTAGTTAATTTATTTCTTCAGTCATATCATGTTATCATATTTACACATTTGGAAGCTGCTACAATCTATGGATGTTTTCATCCATAAAATACATTTCAACTTCTTTTCGTTCGTAATAGCTAGATGCACTTAAGAAAGCTAATTTCAATCTCTTTCGATTTCATGGTTCTTTCTATTATTTTACTCCTATGTTGCTACCAATCAATTTTCTTTTTACAGTTTTAAATGCATCGTTCTCCGAGAATTTTTTTGCTTCCTTATGCGAAGCGTCTTTTTTTATTTTATTAGATTCGAGATGATAGAACTCTTTGTTCAGATGACTAAAAAGATCATCGCTGAGAAAATATAACTTTAAATACCTTCATGATTCATAATAAGCATGATAGATTTCTTTTCCCCCCCTCAAGGCAATGATATTTTATTTTTGACTTAGACATTTAAAAAAAATTCTTCGGAATTTTGAACTTTATTTTTTAACGGTCTTTTAACGAAGTTTCATTGATAGTCTTTTATAGCTAGTAAGTACGTGAAATTTAAATTGCAACTTATAGAAAGAAAATTCATAAAAATCTAAGAAATCGTAGATATTTTTTCAAGACACTTCACAATGAGAATAAAATGGCTTTTTCTTTGATTAAAAGCAATTTTATAAATAAAATCCGTGCAAGAATAGAAATACACTTAATTACTAGGAATTCTATGGGAAATGTTTTTACAGAAATTGAAATCAAATTTTCCTTTGTTTATGTAATGGAGTTGGAAAGGCAATTAACAAATAATTATGACTTGAAAATGTTGAGTTGAAATGTGTGTGTCTTACTTGTAATTATGCTCAAAAACCTATCGAATTTAGACCGGTATTAAAGGTAATTTCCTTCATGCCATGATTTTATTTTTTAAAATTCTTTATTTTATATTTATTGGATCTCGATTTGCAAAATATTGAAACATATTTTCTCTATATATTTTCTTTTAAATTAGTCTTTTGATTTGTTTAACTCGATATTAGTGTCATCACTGAACCTATTTAACAACTTTCAGTTCAGTATTGCATTACATGGTTTCAATTATTCTTGATTCTTTTCTTTTACTTACTCTCTAATTTGAAGAGGTTTTTCTCCATATTTTTGAAACAGTTTTATCTAAATTGATTTATTTTAAATTTGTAATCTATTTCTCACTCACTTTCACATTTGCTAAAGTTCTGAAATTTTGCATTGCGCGCTTTATACACTATTTTAATATTTTCATAACTTAGCCATTCTTTATTAAATAGATTTAACTGAATTTTAAGTTAATACAAATGATTGTGTCTAGCTGAGTTTAAAAGTTTATCATATTTATAATAATGAAATATAAATTAAAGAAAAAATAGAAAGTAGTTAAATTAAAATTACATTTCCGCTTTAGTAAACTAATAAAAACTACTCTGTGGTTTCCAAAATGTATTGCTTTTCCTAACGTAATCTATTTGTGTGCTTGGATCCAATGAAAAGTATTCAAATGAGTGTCAAAACCATTTGCTATTCATCATAAAATCAGAAAACTCATTTCCAGTAATTTATTACTTGGATTCAAAGTGAAAATCATCAACCGGCATTTTTTGCGTCCTTTTTTACATAAATGCCTAGACTGATGCACATATTACTGAACTTTTCGCTGCATTTTTGTGTTTTAGACCTATATAATATCTTAAAGCCATTTATTCGGAGCATACATAGAATACATCTCTATTTAACATGCACTTCAGTGATCACAATTTATGATATTCGGATAAGAGGTTAAATGGATTTAAGCCAAATTACTCCTTTTATCGAGGAATCAATTTAACTTTCGAGTCTTTTAGAATTAATCGTACATTAAATAACAATAGGCATAATAAGTATAAATACTATAAAATATACTTCATTTTAAAAGTTTTAAAATTACTTCACAAATATCGTCAACAAATATGTTAAATTGTTTTTGTAATAAAATATAGAAAAAGGGCATTAACTTTTCCTATAAGAATATTTTTCTTTTTCTTTTTTTTTTAGTTTCTCTTTTTATGTTGCTTCAAGGTTTTTTTTTTTTTTTTTTTTTTTTTTGCTGTTACTATTGGGACAAACGATATGCCACTTAATAAAGCAGTTGATTATAATATTATTTAATATATTCAACTAACTGAATATTGTTTTGGTACTTTAGAAAAATTAGAAAAAATATAATATTGTTTTGATGCTTTAGAAATTTATTTTCGTTTCTGAAAATTAATCTGATTTGCTCTCAAATGAAATCTTTTAAAATATATTTATTACAATACAATTACAGATTGTGCATTTTATTTGCAGCAAACATGTTAAATTTTGAAACCTTTTGTTAAATAAATATCCAAGAAAATTTTGGCTTCTGTACATAAAGTCATGATATATTCTGGAAGTGTATTTACTCCTTTTCTTCCTTCATTTCGGTATTCTATCGAAATTGTTGTTTTCCAACTTTCTCTGTTATGAACAATATATTATGTAGTAGTATTACAATACTTCCAACGACAAATCTAGTTCTCTATCGAAATTTACTGGGAGCCATACATCAACCTGCCTTTTCCTCTAACCATTATCTTATTGAAAATATCGTATTGAAAAGTTACACGATATCAAGGAAAAAGATTTGTCTACTCAAAACTGCAATAAAAAACTGTAGATTATGTCAACTCCGTAAATAACACACAAACGAAAGATACAAAATATAATTTAATGTTGAGTAGAAAACGAAAAATTGAACAGAAAGAGAAAAGAAACGCATTAAATGTTTGAATATACTATCAGTTCTCCAACAGGAATTCGAATCTGAATTGTAAATACTTTTGTTTTTAGTTTGTTCCGAGATTATTCTTGCATTACTGTAAATACTCCCTATCTGATTACTTCAAATAGAAAGAAAGCGAGAGAGAGAGAGAATAGTTGCTTTTTAAAAAATTTGTCGCTGAGATTTTTTCTTTATTCGAAAATTCTTGGTTTAATGATTTTCAGCAACGCAGGAAAAAAGGAGTTTATTGAGAATCTGCTATGCTGTTGTCGTTCCGATAATGTCCATGTTTACACTCAACGATGAGGTGTATTTTCGCACTATCCGAAGCTAATGATATCATTAAGGAAAAACATTCATATCCCTTTCCATTTTTTTCATAGATAGAATAAATTTCTTTGATGAATTTTATTTAAAGAAGATATTTAGTAAATGAGCTTGGCGAACTGTTGAAAATAATATATGGTATTCTAAGATATCATAGCAGTACTTTTCTTATTTTACATCATGATATATTTTTTGAAGTGTTCCTAATTCAGATAAATAATTCCCTTTTTTTTTATTTCGGCTTATGATTTATCACGCTTTAGTCCTGAATATATTTATTCTTTTTATATGAGTGTAGGTCAAGCCTTTTTTAAACAAACTACCAAAAACTTTACATTATTTGCTTACAATAGTTTTCCCAAGATAAGAAATTACTAAGAAATGAATTAAAAGTTTGTTATTGATAATTATATATTTTGTATTTGAGCCCAATGAATGTAAAACAGGGGAGATTTATCCATTATGTATCTATTATTTAGAAAAGATTTAACCAAAATTGTAAAGATATTTTTATTTTTATTGAACACTCGATTTTAACTACTTTGAAAATTTTAACAAATGTTAACTAAGAATAGTATTTTCTTAACGAGTTTTACTAGAATTGGGATTACGCAGTCTTAGAAGAAATAACAATAATCATCATGGTTTATATACAAGGAAAATCGAGAATATATTGGTATTGTATAAAGGTAATGATAATTTCGATGCATATACAAATTATAGAAAATGTTAGAAGAGAAAAATAAATTAAAGATATTAATTAATATTTTAATTCACCAAAGAGTGTTAAAACATGGCTTTTCATTCAAAGTCAACTAGGAATATGCACCAATTCCAATAGTGAATAATAGAAGTCAGAGCAAATTTCTTAAAATATATTATTACAAAATGCCTATGCCTATGCACACTGTAATACACCCATACAGATTTTCAATTACATTGATAACTTTTGTTTTATATAAAACACTTTTAATATGCCATATTTTCTGTACAAATTAAATAATGGAAAATGTGTGAAGTCAGTGTTTTCCTATTAAGATGCCTGAAGTGTATTTCAGTTAGAAAACTCATATATTGTTGATATCTACCGATTAATTGAAAAATATAAAATAATGGCTTAAATAGTAATACATAATGCGTAAAAATTAGTACTCATGCAATTTAGAATAGTTTTCACATACTGTAGATCGTATCCATAATATGTAGTCAGAAGTATTCGGATACTTTAGGATTTACGCATTTTCCGAATTTTTCTAGAAAGGTTCAGCGAATGTCTTTGAGTATCAAACATAAAATAATATATGCCTAAACTCATTTTTCTCCGCGAAGATTCGGTCATGAGAGTATTTAGGAAACCAATCAGAAATCGTTGAAGAAAAAAATGATTTTTTCCTTTCTTTTACAGAAAGAATATAATAATTTACAACTATCAACAGCGCTTTTAAATGCTATTAACAATATTTACATGCATCTTAGTAAAAATATCAGGAATAATGCGGATGATATCAAAATTGTTTTAAAAAATCTCAACTTTTTCCGCAAGTGTCTTGTTTATCGAATGCAAAATTTTCTACCAGATTGTACAAATCTTTCATAATGTATGACAAAACAATATTAAAATATTTTATAAAATCAAAAGTGAATTCTATAAGCATATGAGCAAATATGAGGCCTATCTATTCTATAAATAAATGAAGAAAATTTTACCTTGGCATGTTTGATTAGTCATTACAGGTTAATTAAATGTTACCTGTTTAATCTGCCTCTTGATCAAACATTATTACAATTTAAAATTAAATAATTAAATTATCGTGAATCTTTCTTTTAAAATTTTAATAATTATAACAAAAATATAAAAGCGTAATTCTCAATAATATTTTAAATTTTTTGGCTTAGATGCAAACCGTTTTTAAAAATACTTAATTTCTTGTTTTAATTCTTTGATGAAAACTATGGTACGGTGAAAATTTTTGCTTTTGGATTATGGAAATTGCAGGTTATCGCACCTTTAGAGAAAATGTGCTTTACATTTTGTCCAATTTCATTTTTCTTCACTAGAAGTAACTGAAAAGACCTCGAAACAAATATTTGCACATTTTTTAAATTGAGTACACATGTAAATAGTAGTGATGGGGAAAGAAGTAAGATTATTGGTCGTAAATATGTCTAAAAATGAATAAATTTGAAAAAAAAAAGTGAAATTGAATAAAATATTGAATATTACAAACAAAATGATCAGACAAAATTCAAATTTGTAAACAAATTTGTTTTACAGTTGCGAAGAGGGAAATATATTCAATGTGCTTATTAAATTTGGGCCCAAAATCTTTATTAGAATAAATGTGCACTTAAACATCACACAAATTGGTTGTTAGTGTTCTAAGGAAATTTAATTTACCTCTTTTGACTATATGGCTCATTGAAACTTTTAACGGCAATTATTTCTAATTTTTTCAATGAAAATTGCATTACGCTATTGTTTACTGCTTAGTTCCAAAGAGTAATTTAAAATTTCGTGAGATATCTTTGGGGCTTTTGAAACTTGCCAGGATTTTATTTTTACCTATAACTTACTTAGGATTTCAATTTTATTGCTGAAAAATTCAGTAAATATATTATTTCTATCAAATTAAATCAAATGAATTGGAAATATATTCTAAATCTCATCCTTGATTTAAAATTAAATAATTAAATTTAACTTTTGTATTGCCATTTGTGAAACTACTGCACCCTTCCCAGAAAAAAAAATATAGGGATCAGATAAAAGTCGGAATTTTTAAAGTATGTTGTTTGAAATTCGTAGCCTATTTTAGAAACGAGTGGTTGAAAATTAGTTGCCAAATAATAGATAAACATGCTTAAAAGGGGCAAAGAGAGAGAGAGAGAGAGAGAGAGAGAGAGAGAGAGAGAGAGAGAGA
>JAPMOR010019918.1:150782-232611 GCA_026543865.1 Argiope aurantia
AGAGAGAGAGAGAGAGAGAGAGAGAGAGAGAGAGAGAGAGAGAGAGAGAAAAGAAAAGGATTAAACCTCGATAGGAGCTGATTTAAATTGAACAGCAACGCCTATTTCAGTGCTTTCCTTGAATGAAATTAAAGTGTTTGAAAGCCTATGATTTCAAAATATCAAAGTTCAACATTCTGAAATTGTTTCTCCGTAATGAATGGAAACGTCTTTCATCCGAATAAAATATTTCGCGTTCATCATCAAATAGCAGTCTCAATTGTAACAAGTATCTACTTTTCTTTCTCCTCGATTTCTACTTTTGTGATTTTTTTTAATCCGTCGAATCTCTGTTTCTCCTTCAGAGAATACCTTTTTTTCTTTTATATGAAGTATTTTGGTATAGAAAAGAGAAAACTGTTTGAGCATTAGTAAGTTTTACTGATCCCTTTGAAGAAAAATATATACGAAATAGAGTTATATAGTTATGTTATTTTAAGAAATATGACTTATGACTGACTAAAACAATTGAAATTCATTGAACCTCGATCTTCACTGCACAAAGATTAAAGAAATATCTAAGAGATGCGAAGGAAAGACAAGTATATTTCTCAAATCAGGAAAGTTTTTACGATAGAGTGGTTTTGTGTTCTTATCACTCCTCATAATTTTCTGCAAAAGAATGTTTTTTTATAATTTAGGACCACAAATAATTTTGCATAGTTGTTTCTGATTAGCATTTTTAAAAGTATCCTCTCCAGACGAAGGATTTTGTTCAAAATATCAAGTAAATCTTTAAATTAGTGTTTAATTTCACCAACTTATCTCGTCTTCCTGTTGGTGAGCCAAAATTTGATACATATTTACAATTTTGATGAGATTAGTATGTTAAGTATGTAGTATAAATAGATAAACTCGAAATTTTGACAAATGTTCACCTTCAAAGCCTCTCCGAGTCCGACAAACAATTTTTATTGGAAATTATGGGTGATAACCTAAAATACGTTAAATTAGATGGATAAAATTTGGTATGTGGTCTTTACACCAAATTTGTAGATTTCTATCAGATTTTTAACGAGACTCATTCACAAGATGGATAAAATTTGGTAGATATATTTAGCATTTAAATTGTGGATAAGCATCAAATTTGAAACCAAATCAGTCCAAGCTTTGGCCGCCAGTCAGTCTGTACTTTTGCATACCTGTAAATGCGATAATAAAAAATGGAATTCATTGGACAAAATTTCGTTTAAGAATTGACTGTCTTTCGGTCCATACATACCAATACATGCAAATGCGATAACTCGAAAGCGCAACAACTTAGATAAATGAAAATCGGCATGTGATATTAATAAAATTGTGGTTCTATATCAAACTTCCGTTTCAAACGGCAACAAGCGTTCGAAACATATCCTCAGTTTTCTCCTCTATACTACATTGCCTACAATACTCTGCAGAACTCTGAAAATAAAAATCTGAGCTTTCATGGCTTTCGTGGTCAATGACCAAATTCCAAATTTTCGTGCGTGGGGAGGCGAAATAACGCTTTTCTTAAGGAGTATACTAAAAAGTTGCAGAGTTGAAATGTCCTCTGTTCAGATATCAAAAGCCAGCGAATAACTACTCATGTGCAGAACTCTGAAAATAAAAATCTGAGCTTTCATGGCTTTCGTGGTCAATGACCCAAGTGCAACTTTCATGTGTGGAGAGGCGAAATAACGCTTTTATTAAAGAGTATACTAAAAGTGTCAAGGAGACCGCTGATTGAATTCTCTTCGTGTTCACTTCACCGATAGACTGTTTTTTTTCAAAATTATTCAATTTTCTTGGGATTATAAACAGCGATAGAAGTTTTTGATAATTACAATGTTTTCTTTTTTCCTTCTTCATGTATGAGAAAGTAAAATCTAGTGACTTTTTCAAGGGCAAATTCCAATTTAAAAATTGAAATTGAAAGAAATATGAAATGAGCGGTATTTTTTACCACAGAACTCTTAATCTTATAGGTATTGATAAAATTGATATATATGATTTGCTGCACTTTTACATCATTTACATTTTTTTTACAATGGCGCTTGAATACCAATATATCTTCCATTTTTTTGAACATTTATTCGTTTCTCATCAACACTTTTTTTTTTCCTCTTCGTTGCTCTGAAAAGGGAAGAAATAAGTATAACCATCTCAATAATGACATTTACTGAGTTCAAATATCTTGAATTTCATATCCCTGAATGCTTCCCAATCTTTAATAACAATAATAGTGATAGTAATCACCAGCTTAAAAACAAAAAGAATGCCACCATGCATTGTAAGGTACTTGATTGATTGGTGAGATTTCATTGGTTGATGAAATTTAACGATTTACTAACTTAAAAAAGTAACCCATTTAGATATGTTGAGTAGTCATTTACAAATTACCTGTCATTTGAATACAATGTAAATGAGAAAAGTGAGCTAGTTCACTTGCTGATATTAAAGTGGGTGCAATTTGTTCCGGTGTTAATATCCTGTTTGTCTATCCAATGATCAAATGATGTTTTCTTCAATCTCTAGCCTAAGCATATTTCATTCTTCATCTGTTTTCTCCCATCTGACAGCGAATATTTTTATTGGTCAGTTGATGGCCACTAGTATCGATTAAGCATAATAAGTTCACCTGGACAGTGCAATGCTCAGCCTTCGGGGAAGGGAGAGGGGGAAGAGTATCTAAATAAGCTAAACAGAAATTCTCACTAGTTCAAGTCCATATTAGTTATGTGCCTCTTTGCTCTCTGATCGGTTCTTTATAATCCAAACATGTTTTGCTTGATTTTGAACCCAAGGATAATATACTTCTCATCTGTTTCCTTGGAACTGATAGCATATTATAATTATCCCTTTTTTCTGTAGTTCTAGAAGCATTTATCTAACAATTATCCATGCACAACAAAAATAAGACTGCGCTTATGTTGACTCCAAAATCATTATTAGAACCTTTTCTAAGCTAAAAATTTATTTTCCTCATTAAAAAGCTTTTAAAAATAGATACAATTTTTTAAAAGCAGTACTAAGCACCCATTTTGTTTCAACAAAGGTAATTTCGCTTATATATTTGCATAAACTAGAAATTTTCAAGTGATTTAGAAATGCGAATCTTTCATCTTAACACATTAGTTCAAATAAGTTTTAATTATTTCAAATTATGCAGAGATTTGGTATTTAAAACAACAAGCGGTACAAGAAAGCGATGAAGCATTGGAAATTCGTTCCTATTTTTATAGGATATGTATACGCAAAATAGGTGTATATATGTAGATAAGTGTCGTTACAACTTAGAAACACTGTTTGAGTATTGAATCGCATAACCAGAAAAAGGTAATTAGAATCTCGAGCTAAAAAGTTGTGCAATATTTAATGCGATTTAATAAAGAGGTGGTTCCTAAGAGTTATTTCCATTAATGAATTCTATGTGCATACGCATCATAAGTGTGTGTTTACAGAAATAAAGAAAACATTGTGTTCTGTACTTGGACAACAAGTAAAGCTAAAATAATAAAAATTATACTAGGCTACATCGATATAAAACGAATATCAACAATGATTAATTTTTTTAAATGCCAAATATTTATTCTAAGATGCATGATTGATTATATACAGATATTCATCTTAACTATATGCATTCTGCAGAATGTTGTTACCGCCTGTTCGAGTGCTCAAGTACTGGATTCCTTAACTGGGACAATGTGATAAAACTTGATCTATAAGGAACATCTGAATTACGTCCGGTCGCCTACCATAAAATATTCCTTGGAATAATCCCATCAGTAAATTTTATGACCTCAATCGGGGTCTGATTTACGAGCCTCTCATAAGAGTTTGAAGCCCATAGTAAGAAGCTTTAACGGTGGAATCCTAATAATTCTTTTTTTCATTTTTATCATATAATCCAACAGGAAGATGTAAAAAATATTTTAATGAAACTGAAAACGCAAAATGTTCAGCAGCTCAAGCGAGCTAAGAATCGTGAAGCTCACCTTCCATGCTTCAATCAATTTGATTTCCTAGTCATAGAGGATCATCTTTACTACTGAAGTTTATTTTCTATTTATTTGATTTCGCGACCTCATTTTGTGAGGTGGGTCTATAAAATAGGCTCATTCCATTGGTGACCAGCCCGCGAGAAGACGAGCGCTCTTGCGTCGAGACTCTTTCTTTTATTTTGATTTCTTTTCATTTTTGGCCAAAGGGCTTTTCTGTCCTATTACTTTTTGAATTTATCGACTTTCAACATCTTTAGAATCCATCTATTTTTATATTTGGACAAATAATAAGGAATAAACCAGCAAATTTTCTAACATCTACTGATCTCTTTTCTTATTTTTCAAATTATCTGACAGAAAAGAGACGTTAAAAAAAGCGTTTACTACTGCGCCCAATTAGTTCCCGTTTTGTTTGAGTGTCAGTGTTTAAATCCAACCATGTATTGAAACTTTTTCCACTCATATGAATGACTTCCTTTATATCAGCGAAAGTTGATGACATTAAAAATATCAAATAAAATAAATTCTTGTCCATTCATAATTTTGGAATATTGATGTAAAGACAAATAAAAAAATTTCTTGCATGTTATTTGACATTTTTGGATAAAAAATGCAATGGTACTATTTTAATTATTCACATTCACAAGTGCAATTCCTTAAAAGAAAGGATTCTTTTCAAATACAAATTACAATATCATTATCATACAAATTACAATATCATTATTATACAAATTACAATATCATTATTATACGAATTACAATATCATTATTATATGTATTGTTACAAATTTGTAATGTTGCTTCCCAGCACGGTTAGTTCAATCACTGGAAATACCGTTTCATGATCAGCTCTGTTGGATGCTGATCGGGTGCCTAATCAGTAATCCATAGCTTGGCGATCCTTTGATGACGAATTTGGCGACAAAATAGATAATAAGGGAATCTTCCAGAATTTTAGCGATAGAACCAATAGGAGCCGAGATAGCCTGATTGTTCCAGAACCTTCTTTTCCCGGCTTCGGTAACTATAAAAGGAAGGCAGTTTAAGTTAAAAACAGTCGGGGAAAGAGTCATCGGAAGGTTTAATGTCGCATAGCGAGTCAACAGAGAATAGTTGTATCAGTTCAGCGAAGCGCAAGCATTGTGTGGAGCTCAAGTGTTTGTTGAATTGAGCTGTGTTCCGAATCCTGGTGTTTATTATAGAAGCAGCATCAACTGGTGCTTGAAGTAACAAGTCGTGTAGTAGTTAGTCGGTGGTTGGATACAACTAAAGCGAGGAGATAGTAGAGAAATGCATGAGTTTGGAGAGACCGTAGATTGAAGCTACGTAGATTCCCTCCTTCTGCTGAATTCCGAATGGCCGCTTTGTGTGCTGTGGTTGTTATTACTACCGATTATTACTTGTGGGCTACTTTCTGTTGTAGTGGGCTGCTGTGTGTTGCTTATGCACGTCTTGGCTGAACATTTGTTGTCTGCGTATTCTTGTCTTCGTGTTAATAAAAGTCGTCGTTTGTTACTGAGGTCTGTTGATTGTGTTTCTTCATCGACTAACAAATCGAAAGAACCCCGAATTCATAACAGTATATATTAGATGCGTATTGCTACATCAATTTTGAACCTGTCATAAATATGATTTGTAATTTACAGGTCAGAATAATTATAATAATTAAAAGTTTCTTGAGATTCAAATACGAATTCTACATGTTCACTAAAAAACTGTAATTGGAAATTCGAAACTTAGAGGTATTCGTAAATAATAATATTTGTGTGTATTGTTTATTGCATGCGAATTTCTTTCTACATCGTTTTATACTTCTAAAGATTCTGGGCTTTTACCATTAATAACTTCTGGAACTCGAGTCACACAAAAATGGTCTCTACATTATTTAAAAAATAAAATTATTTCTTTATCTCTAATGTTTCGTGAGATATTTCTGTAGAAATAATAAAATAGTGATTTTATGATGCGCGTGGCAAGGTTTAAAGAGCATTCATTAATGTTTCAGTGTCACTTACTTGCTCGTTTCTGAAAGTCTTCATAATCATTCATTTGAGATAATCTACTTGGAAACAAAGATAAAAAAAGAGAGAGAAGCGATCATTTTTAAATTTTACAAACTTGTTTCAAATCCCAAATTCTTGATACTCAGATATATTATTAAGAAACGATGTACACAAATATCCCCCACGTCGATTCAAAACTCAATTCACTTGGTCATTTTGAATAGACAAGTAAACTAATTTCTTAAAAAAATAATATAGATGAGCGAAATTCAGCACATTTTGATGTCCTTTTAGCTGATTTATTGAAGTGTTCATCTATTGATGTGGTACACTGCTAATCAGCTTTTCTTTTATTATAAAGTTTCTCAAGTTCTATGAAATGTTATTTATCTGCAGTGATTTGTTTTTTGCCGTGGATCCTTTGTTGGATCATCTGCAATTAAGAGACCAGAAGACTACAAAATATTTGCTTTTAGTCTGATTTGATTGTCACTAAAGTAAGGTACTTTGTAGTTTTATTTATACAGGTTGCTTGCTTATTATCAATTAATTATGAATGAAAATCTAAATTTAAAAAATTTCTTTTTTTATGCAAGAGTGTAATCAAACTATTTAAAATAACGAACGTCTTAACATCATTATATGTTTCTGCTTTTGTAATCGTAAAGAATACTTGTCGGTGTGATTGGGCTTACTTTATTAAAAAAGCAGAAATTATTAATAACATTGTATAATATAGATATGGTCTTACTTAAAGTAAAGATTTATGAGGAAAAGGTGATTATTTTGGTAATTTTTATAATTAATTTAAAATTTAATTTAATTTAATTTTAATTAATTTAATTTAATTTAATTTTAATTAATTTAATTTTAATTAATTTAATTTTAATTAATTTAATTTTAATTAATTTAATTTAATTTAATTTTAATTAATTTAATTTGATTTAATTTAAAAATTTGGTAATTAAGGTTTGTACCTGCGTTTATAGAAACAAATATTTCATTTTTCAGCAATTTTTGAAAATTAAACGTAAATGTACTTACTTCGGCGGAGAAAGTAAAACTAACTGAAAAAATGGAACAATAAATAACAGACTTTTAAGAATAGAAAAGCGAATGTATTCAAAAATTTGAGCCAGTTAGTCTGTTTTGTCTAATATTCATTTTGCAAATCATCCCAGAGTTTATTGACGAAACAAAGATGCAATCTTTTATTTGAAAGAAAAATCATAGAAGATTTCTTCTTTGCACGAAATAAGGTGTCATTTGACAGAGTTATTGATGATTGTTTGTATAAAGAAAAATGCAAACTGAGATGCCTAATGCGTGTTCACTAAACTGTGTCAGGAAAAGTGCTATCTCTTTTATCAAAAAGGAATGACAGAATTGAATGAGATTTTCTCAAAAAATGACAACTATTCGTTTCCCGATTGTAAGAAATGGATATGAGATGACAGAAAAGGGTTTGAATGAAACATTTTTCTTGTCTTATATAAAAGTAATGAATTAAAAATGCCTGCTTTATTATAACATGGGATTCAGTTTCTAAAATCTGAATATTTAATTTTATTTTGTTGGAATCAAAATTATAACCAGAAATTGCGTTTCCTCTGAGAACCGAATTCTAAAAGTATCGATTTCATAATTTTCAAAACTTTTTCGCATGTTTAGTTGCAAGTGTTTCTCTCGTGCATTATTTTATTGGGTTATTACAAATTTCTCGTATTTAAATGATGCTCTTCTTGCACTTCCACTTAAAAATTGGCTTAAGTGGATGTACATGTGTTAAAGGCTTAAATTCTTTTCGAGTAATATATTTTTCCAGAATTGTTAATTTCGTTTTTTAATTATCTCAGAGATAAATTCATTTATCTCAAAGAAGGACGAATTTTTTGATATTTTTTAATCTATCTTCTTACATTGACTACAAGGTTCATGATTCCACCCTGAGTCGTTTTTGATCGAGGGAGGAAGCCATCTGGAATGTCTTCAATAAAACGATGTTGACAAGCCGCCAAATTTACCGCCAACGGATCGAATCAATCCACAGAATGAAACATTATTTTAAAATGTATTTGGCCATTGAAAGTTTTTCCAGATAATCAATCGAAGGGACTGTATTTGTAAACAAATAAAGAAGGAAGAAATATTATATATTTAATGTGGAAAACAGCATACATAATACCAATTTCTAAATCAATGAAATTCACATTTCTCCTTTATTGGTATTCCATTTAAACGAAAACTAAAAACGCATTAAAATAATAATGCATAGTCGAAAGAACAGATCTGAAAGTTTTAGTTGATTTATTTTTTACGCCCAATTAGTAGGATTCGTTAGTTTATTCTTAATATAAAGTTTCTAACAGCATTTAAATGAGCCGCTTTCTTGTTTTACTTATGATTTGAGTAATAAATAAAGAATATACATTCTTGAAATTTCTATATAATATCATGGCATTTCCTCCTGCTGTTTGTAGGAAGGCATTTCTGTGATTCTGTTTGAAGTTTATTTTTGCTCTGATAATCAATATAATGCATTTTTTTCCAAAACTAATCCTAATTCTGCTGTATTTCATTCATCCCAATATTTCGATTCAAATTGACATACCTTCTATGTTTTATGTGGAAATTTAACACAGAAGTCTAATCATTTTCTATTTTCATATTTTTAAGACTTTATATTGAAAATCCACTTACTGTTAAAAGCTTGGAATGTGTTTTGTTAAATATTTTAAAGTTTATTTAAATTTATAACAAATGATTTCAGAAGACAATCTTTTTAAAGAATCTTAAGAAATCTACATTTAAGGTCAGAATTTTTGATATTTTATTTATCTGTTTCTGAGGGAAAGAAAAGAGTAAATTTAGATTAATCTGTAGATTTTAAAAAATATCTTAAGAACAATTCAAGTTTTTCTCTTAATTTAAACTTGATCCAAGAACGATAGAATTCAGGGAATATTTTACTTTTAATTACTTTAACATAATGAATAATCCGACTGGAATTTTAAAAAATACCAACAGATCAAAACTTGCACCTGAACTTTATAAACTGACAATTTTTCCTTGCAGAAATATCTTCCAGGTTTAATATACATCAAAATATGATTTTTTGAGATAATATTAAAATCATAATATCTTGAGCGATCCTATAATTTAAAATGAAAAAACTTCAAGAAATATAAATTTTGCAGGCAACGAATAAGTGCTTTCTCATTATAAATAAGACAAATTAATAAATGCTTCCTCTTCTGATAAATGCTTGTACTGCAAAAATGGTGCAATATCCGCCGAACAAAATCGACGAATAACAATTCTTGCTTAAAGTATATAGAAAACTTTAATTCTAATATACTTTATATATTTACTCTATTCTGATTTTAAGTAAAATGCTTTATTTTCAATATTGTTCTCATTTAAAATTTAATATTAAATGGTTTGTTCTTATTATTTTTTATCGATAATGTCTTATAATTTTAAATGAATCTAAATGAGGTAATATAAATTCCAAAATACAAAATTAAAGTTTATTTCAAAATAGGTATTTTATACAGTATATTAGAAAGTATATAGACACATTTTACTGCTCATAACGTATACGTGCATAATTGAAAGAGAATGTGTCATTCAACATTGAAAATGCCCTATTTAAAAATATACAAACTGGGGCATATATGCATATTTATATTTGCATAATCTACAAAATTCCCAATCAAAACCCTAAATGTTTCAATTTTTAAATGATTCTGAGTCTTGATAAATCCCCAGATATAAAATTTTAGACAAATCCGTTCAAAATAACCAAAGATATACGACAAAAAAGATTTGAATGCTATTTCAATACATACAAACGTAGCAAATAGGTCACTCAATACATGCTTATCTTCATTCAAGTTTTCATTTCTGTTGTTAATACAGTAACTTAACTCTAATTTTTTTTTAAAGTATACCGTTGGGAATGATGACACATGACCAAACAAGCACTTCTAATGCAAGAGAGAATTCGAAAATATTCCAAATACAAATGTTCCAATCAGAGCAAAATGTTTCTATTTATAGCATTTAATTACCAAAAATAAATATATAAATCTAAATATATCCTTTAAAATAATTAACGATAATTACTTTTCAAAACATTTCAAAAGTTATTCAGACATATCGTTTAAAATAATTAAAAATTCTGGGTAGGTTTACCAATTATTGAAACAAGTTTAAATGAAAAATAATTTTTGATCTGCTGAAAAATAAGACAGATGCTTATTTCATGAATGTTAGCAGAATGCCATTGATTTTCATGTTCAAGTTTTCGCCAAATGATTAAGAATATTATTTTGGGGGAATTTTTTTAATGCTTAATCGCTTTTTATTAGACATACATTTAAGTAAGAGCAATTGATCAACTGAAATATTTTCAAGCTAATGACTCATAATTTTAAAAAAGTATTTTGTTAGATTCTGGTGATAAATACTAGTTGTATTGTACTCGATAATGTTTTATTTATTCATACATTTAATTTCGTATAAATTCGTATTTCATACAGAATTCTGCTCTTCTGCTTTTTTCATTAATTAAAAACCTCACATACCCTTTCTACATCCTTAAATGATTTGAATTTGTCTGAAAGAAAACTTTGCTTGAAATATAACTGGAATATAATATACTACATGTATCGATTTTTTTCCTTCTTATCTTTATATTTATTTCAGAAAGATATTATAAATATCTTTCTGAATTAATATTAATAATAATATAATCTTAATATAGAGCAAAGTTGTGAAAGCATGCCTCGGTTTTTTTTTAGTGATTTTATTTATTCCTGCCACATAATATTTTTTATTATTATCCTTATTGTATTCTGGAAGCAAAAGAAATTGGTTCCGGGAACAATTTCTTTGTTCATTATAACATTTTCCAATATTTTCTGCATATGTTTGTAAACTCTGAGAGGAAGAATCATAGGAAACAGCAAGATCCGAACTACAATTCAAACCGAAACTCAAGTTAAAAACTGCAGAAATACTGAATTCGTGAGCGTTTACATTACTGGCTCAGGCGCGTCACTTCATTTTACTTCTTGCTGAAGAATAAGATATCTCATTCCTTTTATCTAACGTCTTTATGGTATCTTATTAAACAGTATAAAATTTCATGTAATGAAGGAATGATTCAAATCTCTTATTTAAGCAATAACGTCCGTTACCGTCTTTGCGATTTTCATTAAACCCAACTGAGAAAGACTATACATTTATACTGATACTAGGAATCAATAAACTGAAATTTTCTTGTACTTTCTATACCTCTGAAGAAAGAGTGGAGAATCTATTATTTAAAGCATACCATTTCGCTCGAGGTATTTTAAGCACACGGCCGAAAAAAAATCTACAGTGCACGTATACAGGATGGTGTCAGGAAACTTTTGGAATTGTGAAAGAAAGAGCATCGGAAAAAGTATTGCTCCGCTCATATTAAGGAACATGTGCTTGAAACAACCACTTAAGCGATTTAAAATTCTGGGGTGACTTTTTTTTTTCCTAGTTGGAGTTTCCTCGAAACTCGGATCGGCCTCAATGAGAAATAACTGGGAAGAATTCTTGTTATTGGAATTCAAGCAATCTTCCTCGCAATTCTTCAGGAATTTTCTGCAAAACTCTTCGTGTCTCATACTGGAAGAAAAATGCCCACCCTGTCAAACCGATAGATTGATTCTCTTCGAAGGCGTCATTTTGGAGTGCTTTTTCCTTCACAGAAACTAATCTAATATCAACATTCACATTTTAAAACGAACCGTCAGGCTGACTTTGTAATTCGGTGTAAAAGATTCGGTGAACTTCAGAATGTTTACAGGTAACATTTTCAGTGTTTTTATGATTTCGCTTGCAATTTCAAATTGTTCTATTTAAATAAAGTAGAAGGAATGCACAATGTCTTATACGGATGGTTTTGTTGTTGCCGGAATGATTATTAAACGATTATTAGTTTGTGGTCGGAGTAGCCGCTTACAATTGCACAATGTGTCATCCTCCTTTCAGAAGCTCAGGAGTCAGAACAGAACCCTATTTTATTAAGCTGAATTTCAATTTCTCGTAATCCATCATACGATCAATAAAGGTATGATGTAATATGAGCTTTTCTCAAATGAAAGTAACGAAAATAATCCAATTTTTGTCATGTGTTTTTCAGAAGAAAAAAAAAAGGGAATTCTAATTAAAAGCTTGGAAAAAGTGTTTAACATATAAGCGAAAGTAAGCAAATATCAAATTATACGGGGTAATTAAAATCTTCTTCAATGTTAAAAATCGATGGACAACAATAAAGCACATTTCCTAATTATTAGCTCTGTTTATATTATTCCTGATTATACTAGTAAAGTGGTTTATTTAGTTTTTGAAAATAATCACTCGGTATCTTGCAAAATGAATAATAATGCACAGATATTATTATGCCAACAAAAACCGAATTCGAAAGACAAATAAAAAAAAATATATGATCGCAATAAAACATTCATAACAGAACACACAAAAAATCCTCAACTTTTTTTTCTAAATATTAAAAATAGAAAGATAATAAAGATTTTTTATTGCCGAATTATCCTACTTATTGTTGAAAATTTTTAATATACTTCATCTAAAATACAAAAAAAAATGTTTCATCAGTGTACTAAATATGTTCTGAATAAATTTTTAACTAAACAACAACAAAAAAAAACTGTATTGATTGATCATTATAAAATTAATTTTGAGAATTTATAGAGGTGTAATGATATGATAATTTATTCTTCGTATTTAAATTTATATCACAGATTTTCTTTCATAAATTAAAATAAGTATAATAAATCATTCAACAATTACTTTTTTAACTAAGACAAATTTAAGACAGTTTCAGGCAATATTCTACCTCTTTTAAATTGCTGAAAAACGAATTCTTTTGCCTGTAAATGCAACAAGAGTTCATTTATAAGGTGCAGAATAAAGAAAAGCTAATTTACTAAGCATCCGGATTTCGATTTCTTTTCAAAAGATAGCATCGAATAGAACAGATGATACTAATTTTCGTGTGTTTAAATGAAGAAAATGCTCACTGATTCGTAAATGCATTCTGTTTAAATTTATCAGATGAAGGAACCTTTATTGGTCGTGAAAAGCGTTCGCTTCTCCATAATGGGAGCAAATTTTGTTTTGATAGAATGACTTGGGTTTCAGCAAAAGAAATCTAATGCATTAGAAAATAAAGTTGCACCTTTTTTTATACATGGACGACTATAGAA
Organism: Argiope aurantia; assembly: GCA_026543865.1. Lineage (NCBI taxonomy): Eukaryota > Metazoa > Arthropoda > Arachnida > Araneae > Araneidae > Argiope > Argiope aurantia. The sequence goes on from JAPMOR010019918.1 coordinate 164,055, forward strand.
AATGTTTATTGGCTTTTGGTTTCATTTTGTTGTGAACTACCAGAAGGCACATGTTAGTTCCAATTGCGTTAAATTAATAATTAAATCAATTCATAATTATAATTTGAAGAGGTACTCGAGAAAGATTTTCTCGTATTTCAGATTTCTGAATTTATGTTTGAAAGTTTGTTTAGCACGAGTCAAATTATAAATTGTTGACTTACTTTCTAAATGAAAACTTTGAAGTTGAAACGATTTTCATTATAATATTATTATATATTTGCTTCCTGAAAATGAAAAGAAATTCGTGCATTGAAAGATTTAGAACTTTGATTTGATTTCGGATAATCTAATGTACACTAAAAAATTTAAATTAGAGATAATATAAACACTGCTCGTTATGGTATTAACTAAAATAAAATCGAATTTATTTGCATTAATTACCAAAAGATGAAGTAGGTCTAATATCAGCCTGAGTTACATTTTGGTAATATTTGATTCGAGATACTTTAGATTTATTGCTTCGAACTAATCAGCATATTATTCAAAGTGTTGTATCGTCAAATATGTCTATGGGAGATTATATACTAATACTATAACAACAAATCCAGATCCAGTACACAGCAAAATGGTGCTATAATATACTATACATATGCCTGTTTTGCATTAACCCTTAAATGCTTGATTATTCATTTTGAATTTTAAAAAAGTTTATTATAGGTAAATAGCCATAGGTTACGTAATAAATAAATAAAAAAATCCAGAAAATAATATGGTATATTTATTTTGAAAAAAGTTGTATGTTGACATTTGGCAATATACAGTATTTCCCAAAAATCTAGCTTGTATCTAATATAATTTTAAAATACTACATCAAATATTGATAGTTTACCTGATAACAGGTGAGAAGTAAATTTTTAATAATTAGATTAAATCACTCCTTTATAGGGAACTCAACAATAGAAATTATCTCTTCAAGTAACACATTGAACTTCATCACCCACCACATTCAAATGTAAAAAAATATATAATTTACCCGTTAAAAGTAATGTCAACATTTTTCTTTCACACATGATTTATTGTCAATGGTTATCAACGTGCGCTCGGAATGGACACATCCAGGAGTTTTTTGAATGAAATTAAGTGGAACTGGATGTAGACAATTGGCAACAATATACATTAAGGATTAAACGTATTATATTCCTTCGTATATTCGCAAAGATTCCCCAATTATTATGGAAACTATATCAACAAAAGAAAACGAGTGAGAAAAAAGAGTTTTCGCATGATAATAAATATAGTTTTTTTATTCATATCTTTGATGCTAAATACAAACTAGAGATTTAAAAAGAAAAAAAAAGAAATTAGGGGTTTTCTTCATTAACTTTATGTGCAGATTTGCACAAATGTGGCAATAAATTATGGAAAATTTGAAAGCTTTCTGTGTCATTGCCATTAAAGATGGATTCATAACGGTTCTACTGTTCTTCGAATATACCTGAACTCACTGAAAAACAAACTTCTGTCTCCTCCACATATTGGATGCGGAACAAAACAGGAACACCTCTTTGATTAAGAGCGATTAATACTTAATTCTCAAATAAAATGCTTTAAACTATGTTTGTTACGAAGGTCATTTCATACCTTTAAAACTGGCTTATTAAATGTCTCAGCCGGAATGATTGCTGAAAGTAAGGATAAAATTCCAATGATAATTGCTCTTAGCTGTTATACTATCAGAAATGTAATAAGATACCGCGTAATTCCAAAATCAAGCTTTAATACTTTTATGATTAATTGCATACAGCCTTCTGAATGTCTTTTCACATAGCAGCTAAAAGTACTTACTGACACAGAAAAATTGTCAGGACTTATTAAATAAATATTTATTCCTATTGAACACTCTCCAAGTACATCTCGCATTTTTCGTTTCTGAAGTCAGTGGAAAAGATTTAATGTGAGAAGATAAAAACTATGGATTGTTAAATGCCAAACTTGTAATCATTGTTGATTAGCATTCTCTAGTGTGTCATTCTCTTCCATTGTTGTTCAAAAGCTTTTGAAAAGGATACTGGTCTATCAATATCATGTATATCAAGGAACTGTGTTCCATCGTCGAATTGTAGGAGTTACTGTACAAATTTTAATCCTGATAATTAAATAATCTACGTTTTATTTAAGATTATGACTTTGAAAAAAATTAATAAAAGTTATCACCTATACAGAAATTTTCAAGTACAAAGTAATATTTGCCACCTTGAAGGCATGTGTATGTTCTTTCATTTATAGCATTGATTTATAAATCTAAGTTACTGGATGATCTTTAATGAATTTTTATTACCTATTTAATGAAAAATAGTATATTTGCTATTTCAAATAATTAACCATTAACCATGATTGTAAGCAACTTGATATCTTTTTTTCACAACAAAGAATACTATTTCTTTTGTCAACTTTTTTTTTTACATTCAAACTTATATGTTTCATTTTATTGTTTATGAAGCATTTGAAATTTTAGAAAGGAGCCAAAAATTCACCATTTTTTCAGTTGATATAACGGTACCGTTTAATTATTCAAAATTATTTTTAAATGGGTCTCTATAAAAATACTTGAATACTAGAAATAAAAGCAAATTAATATGTGTATATTTAAAGCAAAATTTAAAATATTACTTCTAGAAAAAATAATTCAATTTTTAAATCACTCCAGTGAAATCAAATAGTGACACTTTTTTAAACATCTTTATGGAGCGATAAAATGAAATTTTTCTCAACTGAATCAAATGTGTCGACTTCTCGATTTCATCAGTTCCTGAGAATTGCTTCTAAAGTCGATCTGAAAGCTTTAAAACAAAGAAAATCGGACTCAAACACTATCCAACTTTCCTTCGAACTGAGAGCGAAGGAAAAGTGAAGTCTTTTTGACAGCTATCATCGCAACACAGACGCAACCGACCCTCTCAACTTTTGCCAGATATGCAATATATCCTTCTTGTTAAATTTCGTTTTCGCAGCAGCTTGTAGCAACCAACCGTGTGGAAAGTGAATGTTTTGGGAGCTTGTGTTTTTCGAGATGTTTCTTCTGAATTCTTTTTGATTAATTTTTCGATTTCCAATAAATATGGATGCCGATTATGTGCTTCATTCTATCTTAAGTCTGGGGAAGTATTATAGAAGGAATGCCGGCTGTTTCTTACAGGTAAACATTAAAAATAACTACCAATTACTTAAAATAGTCCACTGTTAGGTATATACATATGATTTTTAATGTTAGAAAAAAATACTCGTCTTATGTTTCTATATAACATATAAAATATTGATTTTTTTATTAGTGATTAAAAAACAGCATCAGTGGATATCATATTTATCAGTTATTTCTATCAATCACAACACTAATCCATTATAGTTTCACTTCTTCTCGAGTAACAAATCTGTGGAGAATAGAACCACCTTTATTTCTTTCTCCTATTGTATAACCTTTTGATGGATAACCAATAAAGAATACCAGAATGGTAGATTTCGTTTGTTATTATATTTACTACTTACTAGTATACTCGGTGTTGCTCGGAAATTAAATATTTCTATGCATAACATTTTTAATGTAAAAACCAATTTTGTGTAAATTAATATGATACATACACACTTTTTATTATATCACATTTTTGATTGATTTCTCTTGGATCTTGGCCACTAGTAATCGTTTGAAAATGTAGAGTATATCAGTTCTTTCTTTCAGTTCTTTTAAGCACTGTTAAACAACTACTTTATGCCAATAAAAAATATAGGAGATATGAAACAGAATTTTCAAAAATTAGTGATAATTGAGATCAGAGCCTTAATGTAATTTGAAATCGTCAGCTTTAAGTTTTAAGAGAATTAATATAAACCGGGGGAAAAATTGTATAGAAAGAAATTTGATATCCTTGCAAAAATAAAAATTTTCAATTTTAAGATGACATTAAAAATATTTCTTTTGGAATATTTTGTTTCAAAAATACTATAGAAAAAGGGCAAAATGTTAGTTAATTTATAATTAATTGAATATGTCATTAGCTTCCGCAGTTGTGGAATGAATATATATATATATATAACCACAATGATTTTTATTTATAAAGATTATACTGGGAAATGAGGAAAAGTACAACTCAAACTTTTATAATGTCCGAGTTTGATAGAAGAAATGACTGCATTAAGCACATTTGATATGTTTGAATATATACTAGTTTCATATTGACATGCATAATATGGAAAATGTTTTGCAATTTGTCTTTATTTTTTGAAATCCTAATATATATTAATTAAACATGCCTAAAGCATTTGGACTCATAATGAGTTAAATATTTTAATATTATTTAACCCTTTCTAGGGCCGTGTGAAGTATGCTTCCCACCAAATGTATCAATATTTGTATGAAATTATGTAGGTTGGCATAAGTTCTGACAAATCTTTTTAGAAAGACAGAAACTTAGATGCATCAGTTCTTTATCTCACACAAAATGATGTATCTTGATTTGTTACTTATTTATTAATTAACTAAATTAATTAATTATTCAAATTAAATATATCTAATAAGCTAAATGAATCCCTTTTCTTATTCTAATTTCAATCCTAAAAATATTTTAACATAATATGACTAGAAAAAAATGTCCCTTTAAAGGGTTAATCAAATTTAGATATTCTAATCCCAAGGAACTTCATTCTTGTATCAATATCTGTATTTGAAAGGTTTCATATAACATCAAGAATTTCTAATTCCAATATCTTTTATAAAAACAAAGTATACAAATTCTAGGGAGTGAAATTTAGATTGCATGCAGCAAAGAAGACATTTCTGTATTGTGTTTGCTAATAATAAAGTGGAATATGGCCTTCTTTCTGTTGGCCCTTGACGGGAAGGACACAGAGTTTCAAATTTCGCACATGTGATCTTTGGAAGACGGCAACTAATTAATTAATATTTGAAATAATAAACAGCATTTCAATTAACTTATGAACTTTTTAGTGATAATGACGGAAAATATTATTGCACAATAACAACTTTTACATCATTTTAAAATTAAAAAAAAAATAAATTTTTAATTATTCCATTTTTTAATCATAGAATTTCTTCTCTTGATTTTAGTGATATTTTAAAAATGTTTTTGAATACAGTTTGGACACAAAATTCCAATAATCTCCCTTGTAAAAAATTTAAATACATATCTTCTACATTACTAATACGAATAAAAAAGTTTATTCCTTTAAATTCAGAGTTGTTTATACTTCCACATTAAACAACATCTCAATTATGTTTATAGTCATACAAATGTTTTTTAACTATTGGATTTTACGAATATATTATCTGCTTTAATTGGATGAATTTTCTTTGCTTTTAAAAACAGCGTAGAAAGTATATTAGAAGGAAAGTATTTAAAAAATATAGAACGAAAGATAAATTTTAAATTGCAAAGATTAGACGGTTTCACTTTTTGAAATAGGTTTTGTTATTTATTATTTTTTTACCTGGAAGTCATTTTTTTGTGACGCAAAAATGATTAACAAGAAAAATATGTCAATCAACCATTTTCTTTCTTGTCTCACAATTTGACGTTTAAAAATATATTATAGTTCATCAATTTAAAATTTTTGTTTCTTATTACACTACAATGAGCTTTTTATTGAATCTGCTTGCAAATTATCAAAGGAAGTGACGAAGAATTAATATTGCAGACTTAATAAATAAACATCTTTATGGTCTTTAATATATAAACTTGCTCATACTCTAAGGAATAATATCATTTTCCATTGCCTTATTTTTAAATCAAAACTTGAAAATTATATTGCGTACAACATCTATTTTGTATTATATACAATCAAAGAATTACGAAAAAATTGAGAGAACAAAGAAACAAAAAAGCTTCAGAAATATTCAATAAAACCAGTTATGTAAAAATAAAAACATGATGAATAAAAAACACAAAACATTTTATCAAGATATAATTTTTTTCAGAGTAATAATATATATAATGGAATCTCTTTACAAAGAACTTCAGTCTTCAGCTTTATTTTACAAAACTATAATGGAAACTATTAGTTTACAATGGCACGAATGTCAAGACAGTTACTATGTCTTTTAAAAGAAACTGCAATACTATTTCATCCAAACGTTCATTACTTATCTTCGTTTGCAATTGACTGGAAATAAAGTTTAGAGCTCGAATTCCCCTATACCAAGATTCTGAATTTCAACGGTGCTAAAAAGGTGCTAAAAATATACGAACAAATTTGAAAGTTGAAGGATATACACACATTTTATAATTTAAATATTACTTTTGGAATATCTGTAAAATATTCCAATTTATTTTTTACCGAATTTAAATGAATTTTACATCAAAATATAAATATTCTTTTGAAAATATTTCCAAATAAGATTCTGCATTGATTTTACTGATTTAGTTGAATAATTACTTCTCTTTGCTAGGAATGGCAAAATATTTTTAAAAGGGTTCAAACACTAAAGATCTGGAATATATTTTTCGAATCATATGACATTCTTTAATTATTCTGACACTATTTTGATGATATATTTTATCTGAATGCATTCAATTTACAGAGTTAACTAAATTCTTACGAGAGTATCACTATGCTTAAGGATTCCAAAGGGCAAGAAAAATTTTACAACTCTCTCTGTAATGTGGTATATTTAAAAATAGATTTTACAGATTAGCATGCACGATTATTAAAATTCATCATATCTATTGAAGTAGATATTTAAGAAAAAAATCATTCTCCGAGAAAATGCAGCTGATTAATTTGCTAATAGACAGGAAAATTAAGTGCCTCATTGAAAAAAGAAAATTAGCATAACAATAAATGTTTAGTCGAAATTAATTGCTGCCAACATTTTGTTATCAAGTAACAACTTCCGTTAAAGCTTTGCACTCCAAAAACTAATAAAATGCGACACTATACAGATATGAATGTAAGATTACTTTTGGTGCTTAGGAAACACAAAAAAGTTGTATATTTGTCATAATTCTTCCAAATAAATGTGAGAGCTCTTGCTATTATACGGCTAATATAACAATCATTATCTAACAAGAATGTGAAAACGATGCATCTTTCAGAATGGCAAGTTTAGAAAGGCAAAGATGTACATCTGTGTCTCTAAAATTGATTATCACATTTTACAGAACCATATGATAAATTGAAATATCCGACAGAATGTGGAAGCTCATATAAATTGATAGAACACTTCCTTTGCTCTACTTTTTGGGTAATTCTTCTCAGATCAAAAATAGCACACTGGACAGAAAGCTGTAACTACAAATAGTTTACTAACTCTCTTATGTAATTAATTTAAATTTCTGTATTGAAATATATCCGCAAAAATTTTATTTGGCCTCTATAATATATTAATCATGGAAAACTTAAATTATATTATAAACAAGACAGTTAGATTTCGGTTTGGTTTCGTTGTATGAACGTCCCGTTTGAAGCAACACGTGGGCTATTTTGGGACGGACCTCGTAATTTTGAACCGCGGTCAGATGACGAGGACGACACCTGAGCTGGCACCCCCCTCTCCACACCACACCACACCAGCGGGAGGACGTTTGGTCAGGACGGATTTAACGTGCAACTGACCCCCTTACACGAAGGTTCTTCGGTGGAATCGGGTCTCGAACCTGAAACCCACCAGTCCCGAAGCCGAGACCTTACCACCAGGCCACCGCGGCCTCACAAGACAGTTAGAATGTGAGCATGAATTAGAGGGGAGAAAGCAGATTCTTACCCCCCCCACCGAAAAAAATGTACGTTAACTAATGTGAGCAACAATTTCTTTACTATTTTCCATATATGATCAGCCTTATGTGCGAAATAATTGCATGATTGCATTGATAATATGTAGAGAGAATGAATGGTAATAATGAGGATAAAATCAAGATAATAGCTTGTGTAAATAAATTTTTACTGCAAAGAACAAATGAATGAAATAATAATCAAGAATCATTACTTGTAAAAATGTTTTATTTGAATGAATCTACTGTAAATATAGTAAAATATGTGATATATACTTCATTATTTATATTTAAAATATTTCTTTTGTTCTTATTACTTGTTCACCTTAGTTTTAAATTGAAGTTCATATTAGAAATATTTTTACATTTCAAAGAAATTTAATTCAGAAGGCTTTTTAAAATCCTTTTTGTTTCATTGCACAAATTCTATAAAGATGGAACGCACTCTAATTATAAAGCAATCCAAAACTTTTCCAAAAATCTCTCATCAGGAATTCTGCAGCAATGTAGTGTCGAACAAGTATAATTAAATTCTTGTGGGAGCATTGAATGTAGAAATAATTGCCATAAGTATGCTGAGCCTTCAATTTAACTGCTATGCTGATTCGCCAAATTCTAAACATTAAAGCTCAAAGGTAATAATATGAAAATTAAAGCAAAGGAGAAAAAAACTTTGAAAGCTAAAAGAAACTGGAATTACAATCCGTGAATTTTTATTCTCATTAATCACTTATAAAACTCTTTGTGATTTTTCTTGCGAATTAAGAGATTTAAAGATTATTCTTTTTCAGTAACTGAAGCACAACGTATGGGTATATTTATTCATCTCCGGATTCCTTTAATTATTTAAAGTTTCCATTTTGTATTATTTGTATCTTAATATTATTTGAATATAAAACTTAAGAACCCAAAGAGAAAATCTTATTACCGATAAATTTGAATTAAAAACGTTCTAGTTAGACAAATGTTATTGTAAAAGGATTTCCTGGGATAATTTATAGGCATTAAAAATACTATTTGGGCAATTTCTAAGAATCCAGAAGGCTAGTATCAATGGCATTTTTTTAAAACATTAAATGCCTTAAATAAGCAATTCGCCATCAAAGTGTCGTCTCATAACGATTCATTGGCGTCCAAGGCATCAGTAACTTTACTAAGTATTATGCAATCTTCTTCTTAAGTTCCAGGATTAACATTTTTATTGTGTTCTTACGTGTATTGAATCTGTGCAGTCTAGTTACGTCTATTATGTTCAAACTAAAGTTTAATGTCCGGAAATTCGTTCAGTTTCTCTTGTTCTGGAGCCTCAATTGTCGTAAAAACAAACAAAAAAAAGCGATATTATTTTTACATAAAATTGAGTATGACGTATTTAAAAAATGTCAAATGATTTTTTTCTTATCAATATTTTTTTTTGTTACGGTTCCGAATTTCCGTGCAGTTTTTTCTCCATTTAATTGTTTGTTTTAGGCATTATCATCCCTTGCTGATTAATCGAATTGATTACGTATTCTTATACAAGGTGACTTTAGAGAATTGATAGATATTTAACCCAGTAATATGAACTATGATCTATACAAAAATAACGTATTTTAGAATCTATGAGTAAAAAATTCGATTTTTGCGAATACCAGAATTGCATTTAAAGGAAGCAGAATTAACCTTTGATCCGTACAGAAAGCATAATTTTGTTCAGCAAAATTATAATTTCGCAGAAACAATTTTTTTTATCGGTAACAATATTTTAAAAAAAATGTTTTAAATACTTCGCTAAATACTGATTTGAGAAATAAAATTTGATTGTCTTTATTTTTCACGTAATAGAATGCATCCAAGCATTCGTTAACGTACAGAATAAAATACCATGTCCGATTATTCCTTCAAATAGTGCCGACTAATGACCAAAGTGCTTACTCAGGCGAAAAGTCTTGGGGAGAGGATTGCATCTCCTCAACTCTCCTTCTTCGCTACGTTTCTAAAAATACCATCAACGTAGTAGTCAAATTCTGAAAAATATTTGTAGCACTCATAGAATTCTCTTGCTGCTTACTTTCTATATTTTCATTGCATGTTGCAGACCAACCAGTGCATTATTGAATTTGTTAAATTCTCCTCATTTCCATTTTTATATTAAGTCTGAAATTATTGTTAGCGTTCATATAAGATTATGTAATACCGCGTCATAAAATAGCAGCATATCATAAGACAACGTAACATTTGTTGTTAGAAGACATACGCTGTTATATTGCCATGCTTGGCTTGAATCGACAAGGGGCATGGGAGGTCAATGAGCAGAACTGGAATATGACTTCAAAGGTTAAATATCTATCACAAGCAAAAGTATTTTCCTCGGGAAACTGTGGAGATAGTCTATGCATATGAATTATGCATTTAATTGAAATTAGGCATAAATTCTAAGTATCTGGTTGCTAAAGGCGTAATAAATATATGAATGCAACACGAATGATTTTTTAAATAATGACTTCAGGCTAAGTCAAAAATTCTGCTTGTACTGAAATGTATGAGAAAAACGAAAATGTGCATTTTAAGGCGGAATTTAAGGCACAAACTTACAGAATTAAATCGGAAACTTCACAAGGAAATTTTTTAGAGCAATTACTTTTTATTGAATTCATTCATTCAAGTGATTGTGCGTTTTGAGTGATTACAAGGGGTTCGTAAAATCTAAATCCTGTCAATAAAATTGAAAGGTCATTGATTTTAAAAGGGATTTAGCACGAAACAAAATGTCACAGACATCTTTGGCAATATAACTACTATAATTTTAATACTCTTAACTTATAATTTAGAAAATCGATGCGTTTTACTATGATAAATATGATTAAGTTCTTGGTTTAGCTCTTATAAAACAGCATGTTTCATTTTCATGTGTAATTTGAATATAAAGGAACTTTCCTAACAAACTTGACTTAACGGATTGTGACTTTTTCAGTTCACATACTGAGGTAATTTTGCATTCTGATTTATTTGAAGAAATGACCGTAGTCCAACTTATTTTCGTATCTTCTCCAATTTAGAATATATATAAAAAAAGACTTTAATACCTGTCGGTGTTGAAAAATAATCCTATAAGTATAACTCCCAACGGCTTAAATATACCCTTCAAAGGTCATAATGAACCAATCACCTTCGTGTTGCATTTGCAAAATTGCAGATATCATCCTCTGGCCATTTATATCGTCGGTATTCAGTGTAATCGATGCATCGCGTGGCTACTACCTAAGCAGGGCTAGAAGACAAAAATTTGACTGCCTCTTGGCGATAAGTCTTTGTAAATGTGAAAGGTGAGCGGAAGGAAGGGTGGGCCCTCACTTTTTCATTCTTCTCTTTACTTTTGCCCAGTTCGGGGCTGGCCCGTTTAGACGACCGTCGCTGCTTTAATTCGTGAAAGGGAATTGGGCGGGGTGTTACTGATCCCCTTTAACCTTTTCTTTTATTAACTAGAAAGGTGACTTTGTTATTGATTAAGATGAATATAATGACCTTATAATCGATTGGATTGCAGCGTTGTTAAATCGTCGCCTTCGTCGACCAAATTCCTTCGCAACAGCAATTTCCTTTGCGCTCCAAGGGATAAATTGGATTGTTGCAGGAAAAATGCACTTTCAGCAACATCGCGTTTATTAAGGACACGAAAGAAAGGGTGTGGAAAGCAAGGAATTCTCTAAAAACTTTCGTGCTTGTTTCAAACGAATTATTTGCCGGATGGAAATCTATCAAACGGCGCAGTTTGATGTGTTTCGTAGACAAATGCAGATTTCGTGCTCAGGTTTAAAAAAAAAATGGTGGAACTGAAATTGTAGAAAGGAAGGAAGGAATTGGCTTTTCGCTAAATAAATAAAAAAAAAGATAAATTTATGTTACAGGTAATCAAAATTCTTCAAAATGTGTACATTTTGCTGATGTTTCCTAAATGTATGCATACGCGGAATTAATTCAATAATACTGAGTAATTCTTGAAAATTCTTTATGTTTGAAATTTCTTATCACCATTAAAAATGTTTCACATTTTTTAAATAATTAATTATGAAATTAAACACAAATTATTTAAAGAGTGTATGAACATTCAATAAATTGAAACATCCATAATTTTTCAAAATGACGGGGCAGATTCAGAAAACCTCCATCTCAGACAAATAGCATTTCTCTTAAACTTTTGTTCACTGTTCTGAAAGCAAACTGGGTCAATGAGTATCTATAAAATGTTCCGAGCTTTTTCAGTTTCTGTTGAAAGTTCCTTAACTCAGTATTTTGCAAAAATGTACTAGATGCAAACTGATTTCTTTTGTGTGAAATTCAAATAAAACAATTCAACCGTAGTTTTTCTCATAGTTTTGAGGGTTATTTGAAATTCTAATTTTATTATTTTGATTCAAGGAAATCCATTAGGTGAATAATGGATGCAAATCTGAAGGCCCGAAAATTGTTTAAATCTTACATAGTTTTATATGCAAATGGCTCTTATATTTTTTTTCTACTAGTATTAAATGCAACACACAGATTCCTTAACATTCATGTATAGAAAAAATCATTTTAATTTATCTATTTGATGCGAAAAATTGTGTTAAAGAAGATTTATTTAATAAACAAATGCTTAAGTGCAATTGGGTATCAAGAAGAAACAGGTTTTTATTGACAGTATAAACAAGAACTTATTAGTTGCAAACGTGCATATGATTATGAGATAAATACTTATTGACAAATAAGTGCAACAAAACTATCCCTGAATTCATAGCAAAATATTGTGTAAACAGCGTGAGAATTCAAACTAATCAATGTTGCCTAGCTATTAAAGGTGAAACATAGAATTATTTTCATTAAGTAGTTTGTTTTTCGACTTCTATAAATTTTTGAACCGTTTCAATTAAAATTGTTATATTTCCTCAAAAATGACGAGAAATTTTTTTTTGCCCCTGTATAGTTCATATGTAGCCATGTATCGACAGATTAAACAATTTTCTAAAGAAAAAAACCTGCAATAGAATTTAAAAACTCTTTTTCTTTTAATATAAATTTATAAGTTGTATTATGTTTAATTTTAAATGTTGCACTCATTGCATTATTTTTTATGAAAGTATTACCCAGATAAACGAGCTTCATTTATGTTGTTTATAACTTACTTTTTTTATTAGATATAAATTGCAAATTCTTCTGTTTTTTATATCACAGCTAGGGTACTTTCAATCTCTATGAAATCCATCAATGTTCCATGCAAAATGATGAATTTTTAACACTTTAGTGCATTTTAAATAAGAGTAAATATATATATTTTTTCGAATATTGACAATTGGCCTCCTACATATTAGAATTCTTTGATATGCTTTATATTTATCTAAGATTGGGGCTGTTTTGTACCTTTTCAAATAATATTTTTAATCTGAATTTTTTTGATTAATTAATATTGAATAATAACACAGCGTTTTACTTTAACATCAAAACACAGCTCTCTCCAAATTTCCTTCTCACCGTATATCGTCTATAGCTCCTGTAAAAAATTAATCCTCAGAAAACAGAAGAGTATTCAGGAACTATTCTGACTTTGAAATATGAATTTTTTGCTATTATATCGCTTATATTATCGCTTTTTTCCATTCATATAATTAATTAGCATCTTGGGTGGTATGATCTTAAAATATTGCATCATTTAAAAAGCACTTTGAGCTGAAATACTTCTTCCAATTTTTGAAGTTATAGTTAACACAAAATGCAAATTTTGGAGCACTTCGGGCTTTTCTTTATGAAGAAATGATTTTCTTCTTTGCAGTAAAGTTCAAAATTTATTTACGTCCTCTTTTTAGAATATTGGCCAAAACACCAACTATCCGATGCTTCTGTAGTATTTTTTGGAATCAACGAAACAAATTCTTGAATGAATTTGTCATCTTTTGACCGTTTGACGAGTAAACAATGTTCATTATCAGAAATTTCTCTTTTAATTCAGGAATTTTGAATTTGCAAAAGTCGATTTACCACAGTATTTAGAAGGCGATATACGAAATAAAACCTGTGGCAATTTTATAGAAAATCTTAATTTACATACCTTTTCTTTAGAAAAAAACCTTTTTTTTATTATACGAAGATTTATTGAATAGATAGCATTTGTTTGATTTCAGTAAATGAAGTCACTCTTTCACTCTGGAAATAAAACCAATTTTTGGATTTCCAAATAAGCACTTAGGTGTCTTCTTCCTCTAATCACGAATTCCAAGAAAAACTGAACAGATTAATTATTTATTTACATCTTCATTAACTAGCATCTTCATCAAACGATTGGTAAGTACCTTTAAATCTGATTCCTTAACTTTGGAAGTAAAAAAGGAAAACTCAGTAAAGGCTTTAAATCCAAGACTGATTAAAATTTACATACTATATCAAAATACATTTATAATTAAAGATCCTACTTAAACGAAATTTGGTTGATTATAAACTAAAATTTTCCGTCGACTTGCAAGATGTGAGAAAAGAAGAGAAAACAGTATTCCTTTTTAAGTCTTAAGGAAAAGATATTTTCTTCCGTGATGCTCTTCTTCATTTTGGTCATCGGTAAGTAAATCTCTTTCCTTGTTTGCTCTCCTAACATCATTGGAGATGTCTGCGAATCACTACGTTTGCTTTCATAAATCGTTTCCATCGTTTGTCAGCCACTTTTCATCGTTAGTTAGCTTTTAAAATCTTCTCCTCAGTTACTTACTTTATTTTGGCCTTTTCTTGGGAAGAATGCCGTTACTAAGCCTCTGTTCAAATAACAGCAACGAAAAAAAATCCGATTTTTCTTATTTTCTGTTTTCTTTTCTTTTTTTCTTTACGGTTCTTAGGTGATAAGAACCGTAATAAATAATATGTGTGTGTGCGTGTTGACGCTCTACATGTTTGACCAAGAACTTCCAAATTTGCAAGCATATACTTTGGAAATAGGTATGCGCCCCTCGGAGCGTATTTTCGCTTCTTAAAATTTTGATTAATTATAAAATTAGGAAAATTTTCGCATTTTTAAATTGTTAATTTAATGGTTAAAGCGAAAATCAAATCGTTTTCATTGCTGCTATTAATACATCATCCTGGCATTATTTCCATTATTGCTGATGTAGGTGTGGAGTTGCGGCTTCTTTTACCATAATGAGTTGGTTTCTATTTAAATGATACTTTAAATATAATTTTTTAAATATAAGTAGAGCAAATTTATGTTAAACTTCATAAATAAGAAAAGATGACATTTTTAAAAGCTGCATCCATTTTTGAACAAGGTTACTCTTTACTGTAATATAATTGGATATATAAAAACACTTTATTCTTCTTATGGTCTGAAAATTGCTTTTTTTTATTTTAGTGCGCTGAATTTTTAATGTTAAATAAGAGATTTTTTTATTGAATCATTCTCTGAATTACTACATAAATTATGAAAAAATATTCGATAGTACAAATAACATAAAAATGCTGAAAGTTTCCACTATTTATTCTTGTATTTTAAATAAAAATGTTTAGTTTTATCAAGAAAGTTTCCATATTAGCTGCAATTTAGACATTTTCGTTTTTCAAATCAAAATTCACGTTTTAGGTGAGATGAAAGAAAATTAGGGAAATATAGTACACAATGAATGGAATAGGGCAAGGCTTTTAAAACTGTAAGTGTTACATGTCCATTAAATTTAAAATTTAAAAATACATTTTCTGAGGAAGCTATCAAGAACGAGGTACATGAAATATTTAATGCAAAATTTTAGGGACCATAATTCCCGCGAATTACTTGTCGCCTAGGGCACCAGTCAACAAAATTATGTTTAACAACAGTTAAATAGTATTCCATAAAAGTTACTTAAATAATAAATAAATTTTTATCAAATTACTTGAAAACTTCTTCTCTATCCCAAGAAAGACTAATAAAAAAGGAAATTTGACAATGAAACAGCCTTTTTAAATTTTCAATGGAAATTAAAATAAAAAAAAATATATAAAGTGAGCATAAATTATACATAAATATAAAATCAAATCTTATTTGAGCAATTTTTGTGAAAAAAAAAGTCTCGTCTATGAGACACTACTTTCTAATTCACTTTTATAAGCTATTTCGTGTTCTCCACTCCAATACTTCACTCTTGGGTTTTAGAAACGCCCATTAGATAAACTGATTCATTTACATCAAACAATTCGTTAAATAGATTTCAGCTTCCTCCCTTACTTCATCTTTTGTTGTCCACTGGGAAGGGTAGCAGTGATTTAGAACATGGATGAGCGGCAGTCCAGATTACTGACAGGTGTTCCTTTTGCAGCCGGGTTACGGGGAACTGAAGCGTTCGTCGTGTCTGATGTGATTCCAACACGCTTCCGGATTCATCAGTCGGGGCAATGAGCGGAAAAAAGGGGAAGAACTTTTCAATTACCTGCTAGCGGCCTTTTAACCGGAGATAGGTGGACTGAAATGGATATGAGCTGCATCCTAATATTTGAGGGCCTGTTTCTCATGTCACGTTGATCCAAATGGAATTTCTATACTGCATTTGAATTCCATAGAAAGATTGAATACATAGTAGATGTAGTATTAAAAATGTACATATTTGTGTTTCGCAGCTACTTCTGAAGACACTATTTTTTTAATAGTTAGATGTTAAAATTTTTTGTAAAGTTACACTTGTTTTGCTATTCAAGAAATAAGATAAAAATTTCTTTTATTATATTGATTTAATTCATATAAAATATTTACATTAAATATTTTTATATTTTTACATTAAAGTAAAATAGACAAAGGAAATAACTTTTCTATAAATTTGTATGCATATTCGTATTCCTTCGTTTTTCATATAAATGTCGAAAAAAGAATACATAAAATACTATTGTCTGGTAAATATGAAAATAACATGAACATATTGACTTGTTCGTATAGTGTTATTATAAACAAGTAGCATAAAGAAATTATTTAAATGTATCCAGAGTACTTCCAATAATTGAACCAGTATTTGATGCTTATAAATCTTTGAAAAAGAAAAGAAATCAGTAATTACTTCACCTCCCAAATATAAAGGATTGCATTTTTTTTTTCATCTTCTATAAAAATTCTAAATGTTCTTTCTTATATCTTCATGCATTTATTCAATATATCATTTGCTTTCTATCATATATTTGTACAATTTTAACTTTATACCTCTATCATTGTCTAAATTTTATATTATGTTCGATTATTTTATATTATCGATTTCAGTTTTCGGAAATCAAACTATTTCTGAGTAGTTTTTGCTTTTAAAAATCTAAAAGATATTTTACAGTTTTAACTACAATTTTATGCTTAATACCATTCATTTGCTTAGCTTCTCGTCATCTGGTTCTTGTGCCATACAATTCTACCCATTCTTTCAATATAAATTCTATCAATATTGTTCAAATTTAGTGTCAATAAAGGAAAGTATTCAAGACAAGAGTATATGACAATCAACATGATAAATTTATAATGATTTTTCAGAAATTTACTTATGTACTATTAAAAGTATTTAACTTTATTAAGTTATTTCGAGATATACGATTAAAACAACTTTGAGTAATTCCATTATTTATGCGATTCATTATCCATCAAAAGTTAAATGTTAAAGACAGATTATTAAATATTTTTAATCATATCACCTTGTTTCGGAAGTGAGTGCATTTCCTTCTCTAATTAATCCTTGTTAGCACAAAAAAACTCAACAACATTGTTACGATGTCTTCGGATACATTTTGTGTTAATAGGGATATTAAATAGCCGGAGTGGCTTCTCCAAAAGATTTGCACATTCTCTCAGATAATCCTTTCTCCTCGCACAAAATCGTGGATCTTGGGTAAAGCCGCGAATATTTTGGAGAACCATAGTCACTAAAGGCAGATCTTAGGCTAATTTTACAGAATCTATTGCGAGAACATGTATTTTCGACGCCGTTTTTGCAGACCAAATTTTGACATCGAGCTCTAATTGTAATCACAAAATAACATACCGAAATTCACTGATTTAAGTCATTAATGAATATGATTGAAAATTTGATAAGAATCCATATTTTCGATGTTAAACCTCAGTACCAAATTTTATCAATACAACTTTGCATTTTCTAGTTATCGAGTTCACTTGTACTCGAACAGTCAGGTAGATAGAGAATGAATGAATGAATGAACTGAATGAATTTCATTCAAAACTTGATAGAAATTACATTGGATCGCATGGCCATACATAAAATTTCATCCGTCCAGCTCAAAGCACTTTTGAGTTACTGTGGTCACAAAGATAGACATAATGTCAAAAAGATGCTTTTTGAATCCAGGTAAATATGAAAAATAAATATTCGTTAAAATCTCGAGTTCATATTTTTTGACGATTAGAATAATTTCTCTATACTTCATATAAGAGAAAATAAAAATTAATAAACATAAAACATCTGTATTTTATAAAAAACAAAAGTCGAGAATAATAATGCAAGAATCGACATTAAAACAATGCGTCATTAATCCTTTGATAAACAGATTTTCCCTGATGCCTGTATTGATAAAAAGTACTCTATTTTGTGAATACATTCTTGATTTTGTATATAAAAAAATATCAGCATTTTATTTCCTTAAATGTTCCATCATTTTTCTTAAATAAGTTTCAATAAAAGACTTAATAACAATTTTAGAATTCAGAAATTATTTAATTGGGTATATGGAGTAGATTCGTCATCATGAGTGAAAGGGTTAAAATGGCAATCAATTAAGACTGTACTTGGTAAGAGACCTCAATTTTCGAAAACGCTGATTGAAAAAAAAGACAGTCCTTTGACTTAAAGTTGTAGCTTTCTTTTGTAAGCGTAGTCATTAAATTTCATAGTTAACGGAGAAGCCTGTAGCTCGTGGCATAGCATTTCCACTTCTGACGTCTGTAATTAATTACCCTTCATCGATTTTCGTTCGACAGTTCCCGATGAAGAATATAATTGCGCATTCGCCAAGTGGAAAGCTTTCTGAATAATAAAATGGAATGAATAAAAGAAATGACGATAAATTGACATTTTATGGCGTTACAGGGAAAGTCAACGTGGTTTAATCTGACTCATGACATTAGATCTATTTAAAATGCAATTTCTTTAATTAAAAAGAAGTATCAATCGTATCATAATGTTGATGAATATAATATTATTGACTTTTTACTTTTTTCAAGTAAATATTTTTAGCTATTAGTTAAACTATTTTAAGACCTAAACTTAAAGGTAAAATCTTTATATTAGTGTCTCAGGAATTTTAGTCTGTACTTTTGTTTTACAAATTATAATAATACACGGTTTTCTGAACCGAGTACTTAATATATGCTTAATTATAATGCTTTGTTAAATTCTATAAAGTCATATAATCATGTGCGGTTTTCAGAAATTGAATCTAAGAAAAACGTTTGCATGTGGTTGGATATTGCTTTAATTTCATTCTGAAATAACAATATCATTTTATTTTACTACGGCTAAAATAACAATTGATATTAGAAATTTCAACATTTTATGAAGTTCAAAGTTTTGAGTCCTAAGATTTCTGAAGGAATTAAAATTGTTAACAGCGTAGTGATTTTAAATGGTTGTAATATTCTCATGACATTGAGAAATATTTTCAATTTTTTTTAAAAGTTTGATACTATTGGGAACAATTTTAAGAGAAGAGAATTACAATTATAGCTAATAAAATTTTATCGGCTGTGTAGATATACAGAGAACTTTTAAAAAAAATAACCCTTTAGATTGAAAGAGGTTTTCTTTGCCTTCAAAATTTGCTTTTGCTCAACATTTTTCAATCCAAAGTGTTCTGCAAGATCTAATTTGTTCACTAATTCATACAAAATGTGAATGGAAGTCGGAATCAATATGATATATGCCTATATTATACAAACATTTGCATTTGGTGGAAATTGTATACTGCACCTCAGTAAAGGAATTTTTAAAGTTATAACGATATCTCTTTTTTCTCTGTGTGAAAATATGTCGAATTTAAAAACAATGTTTAAATTTAGAAAGTGGCCACATGTTTTTCCCTCCCTAATCATACGATGTTTTTGAAATTTATAAGATAGCATTTCGATGTATTCATGCTATAACAGAAGTAGAAACGAATTGGAATGAATTGATTCTTCAATCCTTTTTTGAAATGTTCTTCACTTACAGAAATATTTTGATACCATCTTACTTGAACAAATTACTTAAATTTTGAACCAGAATTGCGTGATTATTTATGACTCTCTCAAATCAAAAGTTTTAATTTCAACTTGTGAAATGTCCTGGATCTACCCTAAATTTTATTATATGGATCGGTTAATCCAGCATTTTACAATTAAATTAAATACATCAATTATTAACAAAATTTATTTAACGTTCCTCTTTTACTATATATAGGATATGGTTACTCTGTTTTGGTGAATGGCGCCAGTTTTGTATTGTGATTCTTTTCAAGCACTGAAAAATTCCAACGTATCTAGGCTCACCGGGGCAATTTCGTTTCTTTACTCTTTTTCTTGGCTCACTCCCAATATCCGGAGCGTTTCAGATAGAAAATCTGGAAGTCTATCTATCCAATTTACTAATAAGCTTATACGTTTCTTGGGAAAAATGTTATTGTTATGGGTTTGAGAGAATAAGTATTGGTTATGCTTTTCCAAATATGTGGTTTGTGAAGTTAGTGAGCACATGGAAACTTGTGAGCAAGTATTTTCTTTTGCAATTTGCAATAAATGGGTGAGCTGACATTTTAAGAAGAATTTAAAATTTCGTGGACCAGGAAGTTTTAAATAAAAAAGAAAAATCTATGAAAAAGGATTAAAGAAACCTTTACTTTGTATGAAGTCAAACATAATTGATGAGAAAGCTCTTTCCTCAAGTCTTTACTGTTCAAAATTGCTGAATTAAAAGCGATTGGTAAACGAGGCGAAAACAAAAACTAATCATCGGAAAACGATAAAAGGGAAAACGATAAACCAAACCACGATGGTGAAATCTATGAGCCATGTTGCACAAACTGAACAAAATTCAGAAAAAAAAAATGGATGCTAATGGATGAAATGAGTGTCAAGAGTGCAAAGTTAATTTTATTTAATATGGAGTAGAAGAACTGGAGCAATAAGTTAATTTCTGCAAGAAAACCAAACGTTTATTTAATACCTATATATTAGATGCTTAAAAAAAGATTCATATATCAGGCGTCCAAGTAATGTGAATATTTTAGAGAAAAAATGCCAATGAGTAAAAAGTTTTTCTTATATTTATCTATAAATACAAAAAGTTTCATTTTTCTATTTCCAAAATTTGCTAAAATATTAAAAGGTAAATTTATTGACCTAGATTATTTTTCTATACATCAGACCGATGTTTGAACGAAACTTTAGTTGTCTTTCTTAGGGTGATTTAGATACTACAGAAAAGATTATTGAAAGAAAATTATCATGCGTTTATTATTATTATTTTATTTTAAATGTATTAATTTTCCATAAGTTGAAATACGAGAAAAACTTGCTCAAAACCTATACTTTCTACACCTATACTAAGCTGCATCTTTCTAACAACACTTACGTACACGCGATACAGCCAAATTTATTAACTCGTCGCATGAAGGCATATCTCTTGAATTCATTGAAAAAAGTACCGTTTGGTCTGCAGGAGACGTGTTATACACAGGAAAAATAAGCAACCCCATAAATAAAAGTCTACAGAAGTTAAGTCAGGTGATATATAAGAACATTTAAGGGGTCCTTTCAAGCTGATTCACCTATCGAAAAATTTAGCATCCAGCCAGTAATAAAAGCAAGAATTTTTTGTTTCAATTTTTCTACAATTTATTCTTTAATCTATATTTCATTATTATAAATAGTATCGGATCTTGACATCAATTTTCCTCAATTTCCAGATGATGATACGAGTATGAAATCAAGATAAGTTAATCTGTTAACTAATAATTAAATTCTGAAAATATAAAAAATATCGTATTATCGTCGAGACCACGGAAAATGTGCAAAATTTAAAATCTCTACCACATAAGGATAAGAGCTCAAAATCAATAATAAAGTTTGATTTTTACAAATGTGAAACTAGTCGAATTAAATTAAAGAGTGGATGTTTAAAAATTACTTATTTAGCTAGAGGAAAGTAAGTCTAGATGAGAAAGACTTTAAAAGGGAAACTATATTTCCTAAATAAAGTTACTTTCTCTGAAAAAAGACCCGAAGTTTAAAAGAGAGATAGTTTCACAAATTGTTATTACCAAATAAAAAAAAATATTATGTATGATGCCGAGATATAAAAAAAGTATGCATTTTAAACTATATTTTTTTTTTTGGAATAAGTATAGATTAAAAAGCAGGATAATGCTCAAGGAAGTTTGGAGGATGGAAATACCTTATCAATGAGAAAACGGTTAATGCTGGTGAAAATATTTCATTTACACGTATTTATATGTCATAGTTGTAGAGAAAATAGTAATAATAAATATGTTTCTCTTAATTATAAAAATATGCGTTTCTTTTAAATTTGAATCCCTTTTTTATGTTATGTATAGCACGGATTCGCATAAAAATTCCTTTTTATGAACTTCATTTCAGTGCAGCGTTTTGATCAAAGAACGCTCTACTTTATTATGTGTCTAAAATAAAAATAATTTTTCTGTTTTTCCATTAGAAAAAGCGATAATAACAGAACCTTTTGTACGAAAATCTTACTGAAGTTTAATTATCCCGCAAGTTCTGACATTCTCTCAGTAGATTTATTTTCTTTCTGATTTTCCTTCATCTTTTCCTGATTGAGTCTAGGGAAAGAATTCAATAATACATACGCCATAGAAAATCCATGAAACAAAGAATCGCTGAATTAGCTAGTAGCAGCTGAATATTTGTTTTGAGTTGGCAATTTTTCGCTCCTATTTTCATTTATTAATATTTTGTTTTTATTAATTAAAACTCCAAGTATTTTAACGTAGCATTTGATTACAGTTATAGACATATACATGTGTTTTAAATTTATGACTTTACAAATTAAATTTTCACTTAATAATAATTTTTTAAGTCAATAATTTCAGAAAATACATATTGCTTACTAATGCGCTGAAAAGCAGAAAAAAATAATAATATGCCACCAAGATCTTTTTAATAATCTACTATTTTTTATTATTCTTGGATCTAATTGGATCTTTGAATATTATTCAAGTAAATGAAGCTTTCCTTTCTACTGTAGTTTCCAAAAAGAGTTGCAAATTCAAAAAAAAAAACCTTTATTACAGCAAGTGAACACTTTTGAAATGTGGAAGAGGAA
Organism: Argiope aurantia; assembly: GCA_026543865.1. NCBI lineage: Eukaryota > Metazoa > Arthropoda > Arachnida > Araneae > Araneidae > Argiope > Argiope aurantia. The sequence goes on from JAPMOR010019918.1 coordinate 187,099, forward strand.
TTTGGATATTAATTTAAATTAAATTGAAAAGTAAATCTGGGGTTAAAAAATTCAGATAAAAATGAAGCACAATTGAAAATAGAACTGAAATGCTATAGAAGAACGTACAATGAAAATTGTTATATGGTTTAAGAAGTGTAGATAAATTTTTCCAAACATGTGATGGTAATAAAAAACATTGATTCTTTTGAAAGTACATTTATAGCTATTTCTTATAAAATTAAATGCGTATATAATTTAAAATCCTTTATTTTATAGTTGAAATGATTAATTTTTACAGGCGTGTTTAAGAACTATTCTGCTATTTGTGCAATGGTGCTCAACATCAAAAAACTGTTAACCTTGTATTGCAGATAACTTTAAGAATAAAATTATAATTAGTACCTCCTATGAATTAAAATATGTTTTCATGTAAAGTATTTTCAATGTCTCGAATTGCATTAAGCTCTTAATTTAATTTCTCGATTTATTTAGAATTTTGGGATTTTCATTCATTTTATAATATAATTAACTCAAGAGACATTCAAACGGCTCCAAATGAAAGTCTTTTCAATTAATTGTAGCTTTAACTTAAATATTTAACTATCAAAAGTTCGGTAAATCGAAATACGAGTTCAACGTCATTTAAATATAAAAGTTATATAATATATAATATGAAATATATAATATAAATTTTATAATATATAATATAAATTTTATAATATATAATATAAATTTATATAATATATAATATAAATTTTGCAGAATGCTTGGATGACTAACATTAGGGCTATAGCATTTAAAATAAATGGAGATCAGGATTTGTGTTTAATGTTTCAGTACAATGATAAAATACACTCATGTCCATAAATTAAGGATAATTCAGAGTCACATGGAAATCGAAATCTAAAATACATACATCACACGTAAAATGACAACACACATCTTAAAAAATCATATGCAAATTGCAGGAAGCCACCAGATGACACAGATAGTACGTCACAATGACGAGAGTGTAAGAGAGTCATGTATAAGGAACACAGGCAAAGAAGTAAAATTGTTCGCAAGCGCTTTATAAGCCTTTCAATGCTATATCCGCATAGTTATGACACAAAGGACGCATTTGGGTGATTTTTAAGTGGTAGGATTATCGACCGTCTGGAGTGTGGGTGTACCCAGCTTGAAGTATCCAAGGAACTTGGAATCGTCCAGAGTGTCATCTCCAGGCTTTGGCAACGATTCCAAGATGATGGTAATGTGAGTAGACGTTATAGCACCGGTCGCACCCGAGTTACAACGCCGAATGAGGACCGGTATTTGCCAGTTACTGCCAAGAGAAACTGAGGGAGCACAGCATCAGTCCTGTCTCATCAACTCTCTTCACCCACTGGTACGACAGTTTCAAGGCAGACCGTGTACGGACGCTTAGGGCAGATTTGTCTATATGCCCGTAGGCCTGTCAGATGTGTTCCACTTACTGCAACTCACTGTCGCCTGCGGTTAGCCTGGAGTAGAGAGCATGTCCACAGACACCGCAACAGTGGGCTTGTGTGATGTTTTCCGACGAGTCCAGGTTTAGCTTGCAGCCTGATTCTCACCAGACTTTCATATGGAGAGCGACAGGTACCCGTTACCACCAAGAGAACATCATTGAGCGACACCGTTATGTTAGTGCAAGATTGCTCGTTTGGGGAGAAATTATTCTGGGTTCCAGAACTGACCTGTATGTTCAAATTGGAACCATGACAGGTCAAATCTATCGGGGCTTCATTCTGGAACAACATATACGTTTGTTTCGGGGCGCCTTGGGCGCAGAATTCGTGTTTATGGATGACAACGCCTGTCCACACCATGCAAACATCGTGTGAGTGGTGTAATATTACACCACTCACACGATGTAATATTGCAAACATCGTGTGAGTGGGGAATATTACACCACTCATCGCTGATGAGTGGTGTAATATTCCCCAAGGTCAGATCGATAATTTGATACTCAGTATGCTTAGGCGTTGTACGGACTGTATTACATCGTCTGGGTGACATACTATGTATTAACCATCATACCAACCACGTAATATTGGTTTTTGTAAACAGGTTTTTTTTTGTAATTTGCTCCAGAGATCGCAAAAAATCGCAATTTTTATTAATGATATCAAACATATGGAATCTTTTTTGCTCTTTACCTTTTGTTTAATAAATAGACTTTACAAATAAGTCATATTTGTTTTGATTCTGACTCTTTCTTTTCCTAAACTTACATTATCCTTAATTTATGGACATGAGTGTACTGAAATGTCCTTAAAACAATTAAAAAGCAATGCCGGCATTTATTTCATTCCCATGGAATAGAATTTAGGCCAATTCAAATACCTTACATTGGGTTATTGCTGATAATTATTGACAATTTTAATAGTCAAAAATTATTTACATTATTAGTAGCCAATAATTATCTACATTTGATAGTTTACATTGTTTATTCCAGATGCTGAAAGTTTGGAAATATTTGTCAGTTTGTTCTAACATTTCTTAAGATGATTAAAAGTTTTGCATGATAAAAATTCTTGTTTCCTGAAATGAGAAAGAATATTTATTTATTTATTTTGTGAGAATGAAATATAGGTTTTGGAAGTACTTTCTTTCATTGGCACTAAAATTGAGCAATTGGCCATAATCGGTAAGAAACTTGCAAACCCTCATTCCATGAATTTGATAAAGATATGATGTGTCGAAAATTCTCACAAGAATGTCTCAAGATTACAAATTTTTCTGCATTATATCGAATTTGTTTTTGTCCAGAAGTAGCATCTTCCAGAAAATTTATTAAAAACCAAAATTTTATATACTTTGCCATCTATCAATGCTTTGTTGAATTCAGGCAAGAGTTTTATGCTATGCTATAATTTCGACTACAGATAGAGTTCTATTGTAGTTCTTTTTAAAGTGTTTATTTGTTTCCTCATTTTTTAAAATTCAAATAAAATCTCAATCTGAAATTCTTTTACAAATCCGAACCTTATTTGTTTATAGTTTGAAGTCGATGATCCTGAAATAATTTCTGTGAATTTTTCAAAGTATAAAAATGAATAGCTATAAGTGAAGCTGTTAGTACTTAGGCATCGTAAAAATTAAATGAAACAGTTTTTGTTTACATTTTCTGCCATCCCACTTCCATTATAGCCCCATTTAAATACAATGACTGAGATTTCAACGTCATAATTTCACATACCTTTACCACATAATAAACTCTATTTCGTACTAATAAATCTTCTTATAATTAATCATCAATGTCTTACAGTTTCATTTCCAGAAAATGCTTCTTCTCTTACTCTGCTCGGATCAGAAAGATAATGTCTATTTTCAGTAGCTAAAATATCATGATAAGTTGAATAAATATTTGAGTTTTTTGAAAGAGCGCCTGCGTGCACAAGCATATACAATTTCGTAGTTAATTTTGTGGATATCATTAAGTGCTAAAGTTTCTTCAGATGAATATTTGAATATTTTCAATTTACTCTACTGGCTCTTTATGGAGTAGCAGTTAATAATTCTCAACTTATCTTTTCCCTGTCTTTCTATGCTTAACCTGAATGTACAGTTTAGACATCTCCCTAATTCCAACCAAGGACTAACCTTTCTTAATTGTGTGCTTTTTGTCCTTTGATTCTAAAGGTGATTTAGAATAGTCACTATATTAAATATTGTTAATAAATAAGTTTCAATAACTACTTTTCCGTTAGTCAGCTCATTAAAATCCCTTTATCCCTTATTATCATTATTAAGATGCATAATTAATCAAGCATCAATTCTTTGAACTTATTCAAGATGAATGAATGAATGCTTCGTTTATTATCCTCAAACATCTCTTCTGAATAGGGCGTATTAAAATGAAATACAATATGAGTTCTTCCTCCGAATATTTGTCTGAATTATCACGCATTTTTTAAATTTTTGAAAAGAGCTAGCTAGAAACTGAAAATATAATAAAATTCCAAATGAAGGGAAATATAAGACCAGCTGAAATCTGTTTTGTATTTGTCTCCAAGATCAATAATTTCTTTTTCAATCCTAACTTTAACGTGCAAAAGCATACAAAGATATATATTCCGTTATGCGAGTTCAAGTACAACTACTCTGAGTGGAGTGGAACACTTTGATAACATAATAAGGGAAAATAATGAGTAATGAATTGGCTTCTAATTTGGGATGATTTAGAATATGTGGACATTTATTTGAACTACAACCACAATTAGTGTTTTATTCTTGGGTTGGCACGCTAAATGGACAGTCTGGAAATATGTGCATCGCTTTGGGAATCTGCTGCACAATACATTTGTGAAAGAGGATTCAACAATGCGAGTGTAAATGCTATTAGGTTTAAAATGGTAATCAAACATATTTTTACAAGTAAAGGAAGATTTATTTGATTTATTTCCTGAACCACTTACATCAAAGTAAATAATGCATTGTGGTGCAATTTAACGAAGAAAATAAATTTTTAAAGCTTAAAAATTTACTACCCTTCACTGAGTTATTTAAAAACTAAATTGTCGCAAATTAAATACTTTGATATAAGTGATTCAGAAAATAAACTACCATGGTTAAAAATTTAAACCTAAAATCAAGTTCAGTACTAATACTCAATAAAGAATTTCCTTTCGTTAAAATTTTCATGCATTTTTTTTTTTTGCCGACTTTCTATATGAATTTTCGACTGGAGAAATTTGCATTATTTTTAAATCTAAACTTTTACAAGCTTGTTATTATAAATATTAATGAAAACGCCATAAGTACTGATTTCTTTTTAAATATAATTCTATTGTTCCCTTAAATTTCAATTTAGCCGACCAAACAAATATTAATGAAATATGAACTTGAGCGTTACTCGTCAATTCGATTAACTTTTTTAGAATTGATATATTAATGGAAAGATAATTGAGCTAATAACTTTTAAAATAGGGATCTTCAGTTTAAAAAAAAATTCTAACTTTTTCAACGGATGCTAAATTGTTCCGTTCTCCCTCCCAATTTTTTAAATGTATTTTGAAAGGTAAAAGACCATTATGTAACCCCTCCCCCCCCCTTTCCATCTGACTAAAATGTAAATACAGCTGTTCGGCTGCCATTCTTCTTGTTTACTTTAATCGAATCATTGCATAATAGAAGGTTACTCTTCATTCTCTTCCCTACTCCGGGTAACAAGACCCGTTCATTCTCTTATTTGAATTATGATATAATGTTCCAGGTCCATTTGCTACCGCTACCCTTTGGTCAACTGCTAAAAATCCATTTGAGGTAGGAACCCTCGTTCCTGTAACTTGATTCCACTGTTGCCATGACAACGCTTTATGAAAAGAAACTCGGGCTTTTCAAAGTCTTGGGACTCAAGATGATGTTAGATATCCAGTAAAAGCATTCCATGTCCCTTTTTTTCTTTTTTCTTCTATGACAACAATAGGTGAAGTGCGCATCGTTAGGTAAGTTTAAAGAACTTCATCGCCAAATTATGAGTTTTGACAAACTATACCACGACAAAGGATTTTTTTTAACGAAACAGGATTAATGTCATTTATTTGTTACAAACGATATATGAAACGTCGGTATTCTATAGAATACTTAGATACTTTATAGAATGGCGGGTGCTTTTAAGCTAAGTATGAAATGGAATAATTTCTATACACTTTTCCTAGGCATTACATATAATACTTAGGAGCTCTGCAGAATGACAAATGCTATTTAGGAAAAGTATGAAAAAAGGTTCATGATAAAGATATTATGTAACAATTTATTAGTTTTGAAACAAAAAATACGCACAAAATATCCTTTTCATAGTTTTTACTAGCATGACCACAGAGGATATGGTTGATTGTGCATGCATGTGCATTACTAGTTTCTTTCAAACACACACAGCAATCTGAAGAAATGGAAATCAGCATGACATCATCATATCCATCTCGAATATAATCTCATCAATGTTTTCTGAAACAGTAGTAAGTGTAAAAAAGTTAGAAAGTAAATGAGAACAAAAGGTGAGTTACAGTGACAGCCAATGTGATGAAAGAATATATTGAATTTTGTTAAAAACACGGATTCCGATATTTAATCCGGTTTTCTTTGAAACTTTCACAATAATAAATAAGTATTAAAATTAATAAGAGTATTCAATAAAATAAAAAATGTTTATCAATTGCTTCACAAATCATACAGTTTAGTTCTCCTGAAACTTCATCAGATAAAATTTGCTCTAAAATAATCAGACTGATTCAATAGTTTCATTATTTCCTTTCTTATCTTCAAAAACTCAATTGATAAAAACCTATAAACTTGAATGTTCGTTTTTTGAACTTTATACAATTCCTCACCCCTTAATGGATTCGAAAGAAATTTAGCACTTATTCTTTAGCATTTGGAATTATTAACCGCGTGATTAAAAAATTTCTACGCTCCTCTAATGTGGAGGAAAAAGAGATAAAAAGATCTTTCGTTCCTTGGACGTAACTTCGAAACACATTAGCGCACAAAAAATAATTAGAAGAAAAATAATTAGTTGAAATACTTTTTAAAGTGAACTTTTCAGTAAGGTCAATTCAATTACCATATGGTTTTTCTTAGATTTTTAATAAATTTTTCAAAGTTAATTTGAACAAATTTTGTATCAATTACATTTTTTTCGAAATGTTAATTTGTTTAATTACGTCTTTTACTCGTGCGCTTTTACTGAAGTCAAATTGTTTTGAGATATTTTCAGTTCTGTTTGTATTATATGAGGATTATCTGAATTTCTAAGAGCTGGAATTCTGCTTTTAGTAGTATTTTATATTAAGAAGTCTATGCATGTTATTACATTAAGTATTAAATCAAGGGATAGTTGTCTGAACCCAAACAGCCGTTCTCTTGGAATTGTTAATCTCCTAAAGTAAAATTTAATTTTTGAAAAAGGCTGATTTTAATCTAGATACTCAACGTTTCTCCAACACCAATAATATGTTGGATAATATATTATGTTGTATGTTGTTATTATGTCATCATGTTTAAGGTGTTTGAGGAAGGTTGCTTGAATTCTAATCATAAGGCCAGGTTAACGCAACATAAATTTATTTACAAAAATAGACGGACATTTGAAATTTTATTTTTATCGTTTCATTACCAAAATATATGTTTATATTAAAATAAAACAGTGTTATAAAATTTATTCTTCAATAAAATAAATATCTGAAGGAGCCTAGAGGAAAAAAAGTACATCTTAATAACTTTTCTCAAAACGACATTGTAATTACATTGAAGTATTTTTAAAATACTCCAGGTGTATTAATTTTTGAGGACATTAAATAGAATTGATAATAAATATTTTTTATTAAATACTAAAAAAAATAGGATATGCATTTTATATTCCGAGTTTTTTTTATAGTTAAAAGTCAATTTTCGTTGAGAAAAGCATAAATTTCCTATGAAAATTTATACGTGTGCATAAAAATATTTCTAAAAAATTAGGATTTAATTGGAAGTACAAAATCATACACAATTTTGTTCCAAATAAATTTATATTGGGTAGTAAGGAAAAAGTTACAGAAAAAATTAAAAAATAAGTCGCCTGGAATATTAAAAAAAATTAGAAATTATATAGCTTTTAAATTTTTAAGAAGTTTTTTCAGGAAATTTGACGTATTTATACTTTAATACATTTGTTTAAAAAATTTCTTACACATAAATGAATAATTCGCAAATGTGCCTATTATAGGCCACATTTCCCTTAAAGGACTTCAAACTGTACCTAGATGAGTGCAAAATCGCTTTCTGGTTACTAGTTGAAGGAAAGAGATATTAGGAGAAAATATCACGAGTTCTTTAATATCCTGATAGATGATAGCCTATCTTGATTACCTCACCCTCATCCATGGCGCAGCTTGAAATTAATTTCTGATATGCATTCGAAGCATGACTGGCATTCATTACAAGCTCCATGTAGTCTTTATATGTATGCGACAAATCTCAGATGAAAAACTATCATTTATCCAAAATCTTTAGATTAGTAATAGTTGGAAATCTTTTCTTAAGTGACTGAATATAAAATTGTGTGATGTAGAATTATGTGTGTTTTGCTGTTTTACCTTATTTATAAAACAAAAACAACAAAAAAAGTAGATGAAGCCGGGATTTAGCAGCTCATTACCATGAGTCAAATAGTTTATTTTTCTGTCGTAACATTTTTTTTTACACTTTATGGATAAAGATTTGTACATATAAACATTTCCATTAAAATGCAGCGATTAGCATCTATCTGCTAAGACTGACAGATGAATTCAGCTTTTCATTCTTTTAACGCAAGAATACGGAATAAAATACTGTAATATGTTAAAAATTAGTAATTTACTTTAATCATCAAAGAAACTAAAGCACCACCACCAAGTGAAAGTACCATGCACTATCACTATGCCTCATGCTGACCGTGTAGGATATTATCCTTCTTTAGTTCAGAATATCTTCGTCCATCAAGCATTATACGCCTCATGAGGTTGAAGTATTAAGCATTTTTAATATTGAAAATACTAATTGTTCATGTAAATGTTTATTTTAATCTGCAATTAGTAATTTTAGATAGATATGTATTTCTGCAATGTCAGTGAGCAAATACAAGTAAACAACGAAATAATGCACATATTTTTGATTCAAATAAGAAATACCTGATTATTTTTAAGCAACATATTAATTCTAATTCCCAAATGTTAAAAATTGAAAAACAGTCTCTTTTCGAAATACCTTAGTGGCACTTTGTAAAATCTTAGTGCTCGTTTTGTCTTCATCCGAAAGTAAAAAATAAGTAACTCGAGATATAAATAATTAAATTAAATAAATTTAGTAACAGATGTTTTAAAAATAAACCTTTGATAGCATTTAAAATTATCTTCTATCTTTTAGTTTTTATTCTATAATTCGATATAGAATAAATAAATTGTTTTCTCAAATTCAGTACTGGTGACAAGATTAGAATAAATTTAATCAAATTGCACGATTAGTTTCAGTTCGGTTCTAAAAACGTTAAAATGGTGTAATGTCATCAAGAATACATTTAAAAATTTCAATTTTTTTTCTACTATTAGTCAGAAAAAAAGTGAAAAATTGACTGATCTTTTAGATACAAACATTTTATCTCCTTGAAACAAATAATTTCAACATGTTCTACAAGAAGTCTGAATCTTTACGACCTTTCTTCCAAATTTGACTTCAGAGGGGAAAAAAGAGAAGGGGGAGTGTAAAATATAAGAATTTATACTGATATTCCGGAAATACGAAGACTTGAAAACCTGCATAAACATTAGATTAGAAAAAGCATTTGAAAAAGGAGAAGCATCAAGTTAAAAACATAAAAGCAGAAAGAAATGTGTTAGAATATTTTGAAGAGCCTCCAAACATACCATTAAAAAAGCAAAGAGAGAGAGAGAGAGAGAGAGAATTTCACAAATTGACACAGATTTGATAAGTTGCTCGGGTGAATTTGATAATAAAAAGTCTTTAAACACAGAATTTAATCATTCCTCGGATGACAATTCTTCCAATGCGATTTTGTTTTCTCCTGAGCTAAAGCGGAGTACTGCAGATGGCGACTTTATTCTTATAAAGTTAAACAAAAATTGTTAAACATTTTATTGGAAAAATCATTTACAAGTGCAATGACAGAGATTATTTTATTTCTTATTTAAGAAAAAGAACATCTAGCTCATTTGTATTTCCAGATTTGAGCGACGAGATATTAGTTCGTACTTCAGATATTTTATCATTGTTGTCAGTGCCAAAAGTCAACGAAGGTACCAGCAGGGTGAATTCCTTTTCGACTTCAAAATTAATATTTAAACTTATAATTTGTAGGAGTAATTTTGACAGTTGTTTTGTGTTACTATGGGTGTTTTTTATGGTTTGGGGTTCAATAGGATCAAAAGTTCCTAGAGAGAAATAGAAAATTTAAATTCTGGTATTCTAATTTGGTGCTATGTCTTAATCAAATTTGAGAATTATATTCATTATTTATATTTTATTCTAAATATTCTTTCATTTTTTTCTAATGTCGCAAAAAATGTCGAATTTTTATTAAATTAAAAATTTTATGAGCTTAAATGTTCATTGGTATATAAATAAGAGCAACTTTGTTTATTCCACATCTTTTTAAAACTCCTTATTTTGGATAATTACATGAAAGAATCAATATGTCCCAAAATGCAATAATGTATCTCGGTCTGCGAAATTGATACAAATCCAGTTTAAGGAGAAAAAGTTATACAATTTTTATTATATATATACGGTCTAAACTTGACTGAAATCGTATATTAGTTAGATAAATATCTAAATGCAATATATTAATCTTTATTTTTTAAGATAATAAAATAATTTATTAGATATCTAAAAAATATTATGTGTTAATATCCCCGTACTCCCTCTACTGAATTTAATGTACATTTTTCGGAAAGAGGGCTATAGAAAAATTAATTTTTAAAAAAGAATATTGAAGAAAAGTGTGATAAAATCGCAATAAAAAATTCCTCGCTAGAGTGTGTTTCTTTTTCAAGTGCCTTCATCGCTTTTTGCAGGAGGTGATGAAAAGAAATAATTAAATGAGTGTTCTTTACTTGGTATACTTTTGCTCTCTTTCCACTAACTAAATTTATTTACATCACAACGAGGCTTTGATGAAGAATTATCTAAATTGTTCATTACAACACAGCTATCAAAGTAATGTAATTTATTAACTGCCTTTGAATTTATCTATCTTCTCTTTTCTTTGGTAACCTAATTAAAAATACGAAAAAGGAGCATTTTTAATCTTGTGCTTCTAAATCTCTAGGGCAGTTACGTCAAGTGTGAAAGTTTACGAAAATGAATTTTTAAAATTTTGTCGAGTATCAATAAGGGTCCTGGTTATTCTTACGGACTTCTTTTTATTTAATTAAATACACACAATGAGGGAGGCTTTCACTCGGTAATGTCATCGCTTTTAGAATAATTTGTTGCAGACCGATGGAAGTTTACTTTAAACTTCGATGTAAAACGCATTTGCATATACATTAAAAAGAGACTGACAGTAAAAAAACTACGCAAGAACTCTTTTTTTGGGGTTTTGGATTTAACTCTTTATTAGTGATTTGAGGAAGTTATTATTCTGAAAAATACTTTTTATTCAATCAGCATTTAATACATCAGTTTACCCATATAAAACATTTAATAAAAATAATTGAATGTGCATCCAACTTGATTCATTCTTTCATCTCATAAGAGTTTAAATTCTTAAAAAAAATCTACTATAAGAAACTAAATATTTTTGTTTCTTAATATTTAATTAATCAGATTTTATTTAAAATGATACAAATGATGACTACTCATATGCAGTGTTTCTATAGAAGAAAAAAAAAGAAGAAAATTAGACATTCTTTTTAAAAATCAAATAGAAAAATAGTTATACGATAAAATATTTGTTATCATATTTTAGTAACGAATATTTTAGTAAAATATTCATTAGCACATATTTGAAACAGTAACTTTCATTTTAATTCATTTCATATTTCATGATACCCGGAATATTTAAATTGAATAGTGATTCAGGTGCAAGGCTTTCAAATTCTTTTGAAACTAAATATATTGCTATTTAAATTTAATATAATACCATATTAGTATAATATAAATCAACGATATGATCCAGCCTCAGATTTCATGAGATGCAATAAAAAAAACAGATAAACTTGGGATGCGCACCTGGGAGATATATCAACACAGGCTCAAAAATTTCTTAAGACTGGATAATGTTTGTTTTTCTAAATTCTTCCAACTATTTCTGTTTACTTCAAAGCTGAAATTCTAGAAATGGACCTATTTATTCTTCGTTGGAAAGGTCAAAGTTTAACTTCTCTGTTAACCAAATTCCGATGTCTAAGTAAGCCCTGGCATAACCATTGATCGGCAGAACTGAATTGAAAGTCAGAGTAGTTTGCCGCGCAGTTTGTAGTGTAAAAATCGTCCTTAGGGAATTTTTTACATAATTGAAGAAATTGATAATTAAGGAAACCACATTGCAATTTCTCTATTTTGATTCATTTTATAGTAGCTGAGTATGTGGGATAAGTATACAGTAAAACATGTTTTTGTGCTGTCCTTTTTTTTTTGGCGATTTTATTTTTGTGAGATTTTTTATTATGTGGTATATGATTTTCAATGGCGTTGGCACCAATGTAATGTTTTCTATCAGTGTACGTACATATGTACACTTCAAGACGCCGTGTTCATTTGTTTTAAACAGTCTCCCAACAATGCACATTCAATCATTTTCGCTCGACGCGCTAGCAGCATATGCTTTGCATTCCGAGTTTTATCCACAATTCACGTAATTAAGGATTCCTTTTATAATGAAATTGAAAGTAAATAAATTAATTACTTTTGTTTCTATTTGTATATAGTTTTTATGATTTTTATTTCATTTTTACACCCTTAAAAGGAATAATTGTAGCCAAAAAAATGTGAAAAGAAAGACAATTCCATTAGAAACAAAAATTCTTATATTAAATAAACTAACAGTCCATCTCCGTTTTAGATTACAATGAGTAGCAGTGAATTATGTAATGTGCATTTTGAAAACTTCTCCAAGTATACAATGAAAAATTAAATGTTTTTAAAATGTCCCCATGTGTAATTTAATTATTTATTTTGTTTAGATGCACTTTCTCATGTATTTCGTAAATAATTGATGTATTATCTAAGTGCGACTTTTTTTATGTCGTCCCTGTCCGCCGCATAAAAAAAATCAGTAATAAGTTGTACACAATTGCTTATTATATGTAAGTATTTATGGAATTTCCAAATATTTTTTGTGCGGTTTCTTTTATGTGATATCTATCTATCGCATGAAAACAGATTTATTCTATATAGTCTCAAGAGGTTCTAACAATATTGAATTTATTTAAAGGGTGTATTTTTTTAACGTCAAGGTGCTGAGATAAATAATTAAAACATAACGCAACAATTGAACTTTTTCAAATATTCAGAATTTAAATAGGAATAAATTATTAATTAACAAGATTGCAAAGTGGGCAATTTCCAATTGGATAGTACTAAAAATGTAAAGTCACTTATAACAACTATTTCAAAAAAAGAAAAAAAAAGGGAGTTTACTATTTGAAACTTTCTCGCATACTTCCCGATACAAACCTTAACCTGTGGACCTGTGATAAAGCTCCGAATTTCTTGCATGATATTATTGAACGATAATTAAAAATATAGATCTTTGACGTGAATCTACGGTTTTTATTGAATCTATCGCTATATTATGCATTATAGGCACCTTTTTGCCTGCGACCAAAATTTGGAATAAAACTGCAACTATAATCTTAAGATAAGATGCCGAATTTCATTAATATCAGTCATTGCGTTTATAAAGTTGGGTTATCAGTCATAACATACTCTAATCACATTAGTCGATTAGAGTATGTTAGAGTAACTTGGTATTCATAGAGTAACTTGATGATTTACTTAAAATTTGATTCCAAACGAATGGTACCAGATACTGATGAATTTGAGAAAAAATATTGATTTCAAGATTTTTTGATATTTATAATAATGAATTATGAATTAATATTTTATGCATCACTTGTATCTGAATGAATACAAAATTTAATAATTTCTGATACTGTTGCGCTCAACATGTCAAAGACGAAGAAATAGAAAATAGTCATTATGTAATATTATATTATTTAGAAAATTAGTAAAAATGTGTTTTTAAAAACTGTCTTTATTATGTTTAGTTCCTTGCTGAATTATCTTATTACTTTCATATTCAGTAATATATTAAAATGTGCCGTCACCGGCAGAAAATGTCCATCGTTTGATAATGCAAAACTAAATTTTGATCACTCTGTAATATTTAACGGTTAAAGTATATCTACAAATTATGACAATCAGAATTTTAATAATCTATTATCTTTCTTAAGAAGCTTCTTTAAATTTTCTTTGTGAAATACTATTTTAAAGATGATGTATTGTTTCTCAATCAAATGAGTATTCATGAAATTTGAATGGAAATACGGAAATCACATTTGATATATGTTTTACTACAATTGAGAAATTGTAAGATTTTGCCGATTTCTTATGTGAAAACTGAAGTAATTATAAAAGAAATATTAAATTATAAAAGAATATTCTGTCAGCTTAATTTTGTGAAAGGCCGTTTCAATTTTTATGAGACAAAGATTAAAAATAAAATAATCTTTTATTCAAGTGTAAAAATTGTTATCCGTATGACAAAATTTTCATGAATTTCGTAGATATGTAAGTATTTAGAATCAACAAATGCCAAGAGATCATTATTTCTTGCTCTGAAAAATTTTCTACCTTATTTATAGATGTTTTGGGAAATATGAAATGACTTTTATAATAAAAATATCATAAATTAATTATCAGTTTGATTTTTTAGATTTCACTTTGTGTTTTATAATAATAAAAATATAATTGGACGAAAGCGAAAAAAAAAATCTTTTTAAATCCTCTTATTCCATGAACATCTTGCATAACTTTTTCATCCTGTGAAAGCTTTTTTCCTTATCTAAAAAAAGGAATTCTTCAACCTCTTTTAAATGATTTAATAAGAATTATAATAAACCAGTTTAGCGAGAAATTAAAAAAATAATTCTATTACTTTTATGTTAATAAAAACCATTGTGACAAATGTTGTGAAATATAAGTTGCATCTATGCATAAAATGTTATTTTTTGAATGTTTTCTTACAACTTAAGTGTTAAATAGAAGAATTAAACAGAGGATTTTGAATATTTTTTTACATCTATTTATTTAATTCTCATCTATTTTCATTAACAAAATTCATCATTTGACACTTTATGCATTCATTTCCTCTATCAATTTTCCCATTGTGATAGAAGAAACAAATAACAATGGGGAAGTCACCGTGTAATGAAAACTTAAGAATATTCTCTTGTTAGCAATACAAATAGATTTATAGAACAAATTTCAAGAAAATGTAGTTTTAGTTTTTGATTTATAATTTATTAAATATAAATATTATGAAATATATTTTTTTTCTAAATTTCACAATTAGTGATGCTCAGAATAAAAATTTAACTATTAAAATTAATAGAATGAAAGAAAATCCAGTTCAGAATATGTAGAAATGTAGTGAATTTTCACAAATACATGAGGACACAAAATTTCAAAATTCTTACATGACGAGAACTGAAGGATAATCGATTAAAAGTTATCATTACACATATCAATACATTGAATTATACCATTACAAGCATGAAACAAGTCATCTCCTCAACTATTCTATTTCTAAAATTAGATGATACCTTATGTTTCAGGAATGAATTCAACCAAGAATTCATTTCTTCATTGAAGTGTTTGAGATTCTATGCAAATTTTGTATCGAATTATAGTGTCTTTGAATGATTTAATTTCTGCCTATAACTTTAAGAAACGATAATTAGATGACAGTATGATGGACGTAACGATTAAAGGAGAGGGACATTTTCACACCTCTTTATTAAAATTTCTAATTGCTTTTTTTTTCTTGCATTGTTTACAGGCATAATTAAGTTACTGATGTCGAAAGATTCATTTTCGAACTTCTGACATAAACAAAACACGCATAGATTCTGTAAGATTTCAATAATAATTCTAATTAATTTTAATAAATCTAATTTTCTAAGAAATTCACTAAGTGAATTAAGTTGCGAAGATGGATAAGCAAGAGGAAAATATTCCATCAGAAGGTCAAAGAGTGGAATTTAAGGAATTTTGAATTTTTAAAGGATATAAAAATGCATGCGATTAGAATAAAGAGAGGAGTGACATTGTAAAGTAAGGCATATTTTGACAGAGACCCCTTTAGGGTAAGTGATAAACTATTCAGAAAAAAATGAACAACGAAAAAATCTCTTTTGAAATAAAATTCATCAAGCATGGACACAATTTCTGTAGAAATATAAATATTCTTTCTCCCTATAACTTACTTTGGTTTATTACATTATTTATTGAATTTCACAAATACGAAATGTTTCATGATTTTCACAAAAGTTATGAAGCATTTTATGAGATAAAGCAAGAGACTTTCTATGAAAACCGTTTCATTTTGACAAGAGTAGAAGTTTTTGTAAGAAAAAAAGCATTTAAGGAATAGCCTGAAAAGATTCGAATTTGGATGCAATATCATTTAAAGTTAATTCATAAATACTGATAAATTTTAAACAAAAATATTTCCGAGATAAAGGGTGTCTACATTTTTAAATTTTTTATTTTGATGTTTATTTGTGAGTTTTTAAGATTTTCTTATCTTCATTCTCCAGTTTCTTTTTATGAAATTTAATACTACTGCGTTTAGCCTTTCGAGCCGGCAGAAATCGAAGTGAAACGACATGTCACCCATCATCAACGCTGAAAAAGATTTCCTGTCATCTGTAGAGAGAGTGAAAATCATTCCGATTCTTTGAGTGACAGGCATGAGAGTTGCCAAGAAAAATCCTTACTTCTGTCATCTTGTTTTTCATTTGTAAGCAATGTTTGTTAATCTTGTCAATGTCACACTCGTTTTTGAAACTAAAATATTTGACGCAGTGGGAGGATATTCCCATCAGGTATATTCAAATAAATGATCAGTGGATAAGCCGAATGACAATGGCATTATTGAATATTGATTCCACAGAAATAATAGAAATACTCCAAAATATTGAAAAAAAATTGTTTTCTCAATATTTTCTGATTGATCTCACTCTTTTTTTCTCATTGACCGTACTCTTTTTCTAATTCATGAAAAATGACTCTATAGATATAACATATTACCTATAAGGAAGTAACCACAAAATTGAACTTCTCTTATTGAATTTGTCTTCATTCAAAAAGTGCTCTTAGATGGGATTTGAAGCGGGTGATGGGAACGTCTATCACAGAACTTAAAGCATCTCATCTATTTATAGAATGCAAATAGAAAACTTCATATGCACCGAATAAACATTAAAAAAATTCTCACGTTTGGTGAGTTTTTCTTTCTATTGGGTTATTTTCCATAATTTTGTGTTGTTTAAAATTCCATAAAATCGTATATGCTTACTTATTTTTTATACTCATTCACTTAAAATTAATTTTTGCTGGATCTAAAAATCATATAATCAAAGATTCATACGACCATTCTGTACTAATTTATTATTTTTATTAAATACATGCAATTTTCTGAAGCCTATTTAGTATGATTTACTTTCATTGTCCAATTTTGACCCGGAAAACATGTTTTATGAAAAAGGATTCGTTTGACTGGCAGAATAGTATTTTTTGATGAACTCTTTAAATTTCTAATCAATTTCCGTATATCAACTTGATATTATAAAGTTTAAAATCACAAATATAATTGTAATCATAATCAAAATGAGACTGCTATTTAATATATTGACTTGCAATGCAAGCCATTAGAAATGTTTTTTTGACAGAACAAAAGCCATTCATTTGAGGGTTAATTTAAATTTTAGGTAGTGGATTCATTGAATAAACGTTTACGTTATTTATTTTAATTATAATTCCATTTCTTATTAAAAATTACGTTAATTATAATTCCATTTCTTTATAAAAAATATCTTTATTCTTTGAACATCAAATAATGTGTTTACGACATATTTGTCAATATTAGATATTTTTTAAAGACAAGTTTCATTTGGTTGGATTTTTCGTCCATTTTGAAGCAACCATTTGAGGATAGGCATTGAGCTGCTATGAGATGATGGGCAATCATCCCACTTCTTGAGCTTCCATGCCACATAATCATGACAACCCTTCACCGCGTCACAGATATCATACACTGGTGTGCAAAACTTAAGCAACAGATATGTTTTTTGCCATAACATCACGAGAAATCATATGAAAGACATGAAATTCAGAAATGAAATACAGCATTTTGTTCTGAAAGAATGACGAAAGCGTAGTTGCGCAGAAATGAATACAATGCATATAGTATGGAATCAAACAAAAAAAGGCTTTATTGAACTCATAGTATCGTAACATATGATTGTCTGTCCAAGAGGAAGAACAGAAAGCAGATGTTCCTTAGTATGGGATATGCCCTCCCCTTACTGCAATGGTTGCTTCGAACCATCCCCCCATGCTCAGCACCAGATTATCCAACAGTTTTTGAGGTAAGAGTGCCCATTCCTCAATCAGCATCTGTTTAAGTTGTCGGGTGTTCCCAGGAGGATGTAATCGTGCCGCAAGGCGTCTCCCCAAAGCATCCCA
Organism: Argiope aurantia; assembly: GCA_026543865.1. Lineage (NCBI taxonomy): Eukaryota > Metazoa > Arthropoda > Arachnida > Araneae > Araneidae > Argiope > Argiope aurantia. Next base: position 205,336 of record JAPMOR010019918.1, read on the forward strand.
CACATGTTCTATCGGATTTCAATCAGGGGAGCACGCCGACCAATCCATTCGAGTGATATCTTCACTTTCCAGGAGCTCCTCAACAGCATGAGTCCTGTGTGGCCGGGCATTGTCATCCATAAAAACGAAGTCTGCTCCAATGGCACCTCGGAACAGACGCACACGGGGAAGAATTACCTCCTGAAAATAGCGATCTCCAGTTTGAGAACTCTGTCGAAAACGTGGAGCTCAGTCCGCCCGTTCATCATAAGGCCTCCCCAGACGACAACTCCAGGACCACCGAAACAGTCTCTTTCTGTGATGTTACTGGGATGAAACCGTGTCCCGACCTCTCTCCAAATCAACTTGCGTTGGGAATCGCTTGTAACATCACGGAAAGAGACCGTTTCGGTGGTCCTGGAGTTGTCGTCTGGGGAGGCATTATGATGAGCGGACGGACTGAGCTTCACGTTTTCGACTGAGGTTCTGTAACTGGAGATCGCTATTGTCAGGAGGTGATCTTTCCCCATGTGCGTCTGTTCCGAGGTGCCATTGGGTCAGACTTCGTTTTTATGGATGACAATGCTCGGCCACACAGGACTCATGCTGTTGAGGAACTCCTGGGAAATGAAGATATCACTCGAATGGATTGGTCGGCGTGCTCCCCTGAGTTAAATCCGATAGAACATGTGTGGGATACTTTGGGGAGACGCCTTGTGGCACGATTACATCCTCCTGAGAACACCCGACAACTTAAACAGATGCTGATTGAGGAATGGGCACTCTTACCTCAAGAACTGTTGGACAATCTGATGCTGAGTATGGGGAGACGGGGCGAAGCAACCATTGCAGTAAGGGGAGGGCATATCCCATACTAAGGAACATCTGCTTTCTGTTCTTCCTCTTGGACAGACAATCATGTGTTACGATACTATGAGTTCAATAAAGCCTTTTTTGTTTGATTCCATACTGTATGCATTGTATTCATTTCTGCGCAACTATGCTTTCGTCATTCTTTCAGAACAAAATGCTGTATCTCATTTCTAAATTTCATGTCTCTCAGATGATTTCTCGTGAAGTTATGGCAAAAAACATACCTGTTGCTTAAGTTTGGCACACCAGTGTAAAATCACGTCTGCATAGTAAATCTTTGACGGAGCCGGATATAAAATCCACGATCCTTTGATCTTGAAAATTAAATTTTTTTGCAAGATTAAATCTGTCCGATAGGACAAACTTTTTCTATTGTTTTTTAAATTTATATTTCATTATATTGAAAAACCCTATCGTTTTCTATAAGCATTGTGATCCTTTAATTTTCTGTTAAACAGCTTATCAGACTTACTAAACTTCTTGCTGAAAGAAAAATAATTTTGATTAATGTAGTTATATTAACGTCCCGTTTTAAAGCAACACTAGAGCTATATTGGGATGGAACCTGTAATTTTGAACCATTGTCAGGTGACGAGGACGACACCTGAGCTAGCATCCTCTTCTACAAACTTCGACGCCACGTCAGCGGGAGGATGTTTGGGCCCGACCTATTTAAGGTACGCCAGGTCCACTTACGCGACGGTTCTTCGGTTGAATCGATCCCTCGAACCTGAAGTTCCAAAGCCGAGACCTTATCACCAGGCCTCCGCGGTCCAAATAATTTTTTAATCTTTTTACAACAAAGAGACAGATGGGAAGGAAACGCAGAGTGATGAACATTATGGAAAATTTTATTATAAGTGAACATTAATTTTATTTTCATGAATATCATGGAAATTTTGGTTTATAAGTGAACATTACGTCATTGTTTTATTATTCCGAGGAAATACTATGATTGCAACATTATCCACATGACTAAAGAAACTCTTTGCATGTGTATAAAACAATATTTTTCCATGTTCTAAACATTTTATCAAATATTTAAAAAAAGACGAAAGAAATGCTTGAACTATATTTTACATCTTGAACTCTAAACATTTTTTTTTTGTTTAAAGATTGTAGTTCATAGCTTTTTACATTTTAAGGAAAAGACGTGAGTAAAATAAGATCAGATAGCAGATATATTTTTATTTTCTTAGGTAGTATAAATGCTAATTATAAAAGAATATCCTTTAGAAAAAAAATTCTTTATTTTAAAAATAATATAAATATCTATAATCTTGAAGGAATGTAAATTAAGTGTCTTTAATTTTAACCTTATATCTTTTCAAGATATTTTATGAAGCTTTCGTTATTTAAAAAAAATCAAAGAAAAAAGATAAATTCCTTAACATGATTTAATCAGATACTGCAGAATTTGCAAGGTTATACAAGCACTCATACTGTTCTTACCTTTGCGATTTTTTTTTTCTGCCAATGACACGCCAGTCGTTTCGATGATGAATATTTATTCGAAGCGTGACTCCAAGAATGGTAACTATAGAAACCAACTCCATTACAAGGTAGAAAGATGAAACAGAGAAGAACTTCCATGTAAGAAAGGATTAACAAAGTAGTAACGAAAGGAAATGAAGATTTTCACTGACGTGACATTTGTACATCGCTGAATTCACTCGGCCCAATAAAACTGTTGTTCAATCAAGGAAACGATCCTAAAAACTTTGAATGATAATCATTAGAATAGTCTGAAGAAAGATTTCGTTTAAAAATAGACAATTGTTGATTAATTATTCGAATAATAGCAAATGACTTTCATAAAAATACTTGTCTATTTAAATCCCGGGCATTTTAATAGCTTGGGAGAAATTCTGTACAAGATAAGATGACGTTTCTTTTCCACGGAAATGAACGATCCTAAAAAAAAGATATTTTTTAGGATCGCTCAAAGATCTGAATATGCATATCTAAAAAATCTCATTACTTTTACGAGTACAAATATACTGAATTTTTTTTATCTGCCCTTAGTTAAATTTTTAATTAAGAATTTATCTTTATTTTTTATCGTGACATTGTTCTAAAACAAAATTAAGTATGCGTTAAATCAAATGCATTTCCTCTAAAAAGCATTAAAAAAATTTAAAACTGTGAAAATAATTTAAGCCAAAAGAAACAGGTTGGAAAGCGAGAAATTGTCCTCTAAATGTCAATTCGAGAACCATTAAACTACTTTAAATCGAAAGAAACAGGATTAAGAAGCGAGAAATAACCCTCTAAATGTCAACTCGAGAACTGTCAAATTGCTTTTATTTTAGGCCAATAGACGGCTACAGTAAGAAGTTACATAACCCTTTTGAGATTCTGTGAAGTCAAGGATTCACCTATGCGTAGATCTTGGGGACAGTTCACACTCCAGAAATGTGAGTGGGGCAACAAGTTATTGCTTTCTGAGCATGTATTTAATTGAACATCAATTTGACATCTGGTCAGATGATTTTACTAGAACCAAATGATGTCTTATTGTGATAAGCTATTCTCTCGGTATAAACATAGTTTTAGCTATCTTTTTTCTTTACATCCTTACGTGTTATCGTGAGTACATAACTTTATACTATTATATTTGAAATTCTAAACTCCGCAGATGAAACGCGATTTTTATTTCTCACATAAAATTGATGTCACATAGATTCATAATCCGTTTTGAATCAAACTGAGCTTACAAAATGTTACAAAATATAGTATTTTATTTCAAAATAAATCTTCCCATTCCGATGAATCTGAATATTATCAAATTACCTTTAAAAATAAGGATAAATACCTATCGTAAATAAAAATAAATAAATTAATCAAAAGATTTTTTATCAGCCAACAATTGATCACACAGAAAAGTCAAAGAGCTACCAAATATGCATTCTCAATTATAGTTCGGTCAGCGTTGCTGCGTATGGGCCCCGTAGCAGGCAATAAAATTAATGATTACATAATTAAATGGCTCAGTAAAATTAAATGGCAATGAAGACTGGAGTATGCCTACCAGTATCATAGCTGGGCATTCACTAAATGATGGCAGATAGCTTTTTTCAAAGAGGCATGTTTAATTCTCCATAGGAAAATGGCATATATGGCCTGAAACATCAGAAATCAAATATCTTCCAACAAGTGTCTAAAAGTTCAGTTATAGAAGGTAGTGTAATGGCATGAAGAATATTTTCATGACATTATCTGAGTGCACTCATCATTGTAGAAGGTGTGATTAATCAGCGGAAGTATGTCCCCGTCCTAGTTGACCATGTCCATCCCTCCAATAGGGATGTTCCTCAATTCAGTGGCATCCTTCAACAGGACATTGTGGGTAATACAGCTCGTAATGTACACGCATAATTTGAGGAGCTCCATGAAGAGTTGAGTGTACTGCTCTAGCCCCTAAACTCTCCTGACTTAATTGAGAATCTGTAGACTACTTCGATGGGATTGTTCGCGCCATGAAACCTCAACCGCATAACCTAAGATAGCGGTTAACCTAAGGTAGAATAACCTAAGAAGATGGAGTTGGCCTATTTGACATCCCTATGAATGCATTCTAGAACCTCATTGACTCTCATCCTACCTATGAGAGTCAATGTGTTGGAAAGGTGCTGTAAAAAGTGGTTATTTTGACCGTTATATCATACTACAGATGGCAATAGATCTATGCTATTTATCTGTCAAATTAATGCTAATACCCAACTATATTTCTTCAATATATGAATTAAATAAAGTATAGTTTGATAACAAAATACTATTTCAAAGCTAATTTTTCAGGATGAATTGAGTTAAAATTGGAAGAAGGGAAGCATGAAAGTTCTTTTAAAGTCTTATATAAATAGAAATTAATTCATTTTGCAGTTAGTTTCTTTCTGTTTTTGTCTTGAAATTATTTTACTAACTATATCTGCATTGTGAGTCTATTAAATGTAATTTCGAATTTTCTTCTTTGATTTTAGGTACCTCCTTTGCAAAGGAAAGTGGAAAATACGAAAAGGTGCTTGCCTGACAGAAAATTTCTTAGAACGAAAAGTTTCAGGTACTTTTAAACTTACAGAACGCTGACATTTTTAGCTGATATTTTTTATCTATGCATTTAATGAATTAAAAGTTTTATGATAAAAAAATTATTATATCTGTAGAAAAAAAAACAGTACTTATATTCTATTCTCGACACAACCCAAGAAGACAGCATTTTAATGAAGAAAACAATTTCTTTTCTTCAATAGATTAAGATAAAAATTTCATACAATTTGGATAATAAGACCTCATACCAAATTCCAATTATTACGCTCACATAGACATGAAAGCACAAACGGCAACCGGTTCCATTTAATAATAAACGCTAATAAGAATTAATAAATTTTAAATACCATTTAATGTGTTAGAATTTAATTCTTGTGAAATCATTAAACTGTAGTTCAATAAACTTGCTTTCATGTATATTAACATAAATAAGTTTTACATGAATACTGAAGCTGATTTTTTAAAGTTCTTTTCTTTTACTTTGTTGTTCTAACATTCAAAGCAAAATTTTAAGTCTAGGATTCCTTCTACGACATTTCTATTTTTAGTTGAATATTAGTTTTTTAATAAATATTAAGTATTTATTTAAAGCTTTGGCATTCCACTTAACAATAGTACTGAAAAAATTCAATAAAATTGGTATCTGTATATTCATCTGTAATTGACTTTTCAACCATTGCCGAGATTTGCTGTAACTTAATCAAATAACCTAATTTGAATCCGTTGAAAACAGAATATTTCTTCGTTCTTTAAGGTTATTTTCTTTTTTGTTCCGACAAGAAATGGTTCACTTATTTCTATTAAACTATTTCTTGCAACATTAAAAACTATTGAATATTTTCTAAATTCAAGCAGCAGAGAAATACCTTTTGAGTGCATTTAGCCTATGAAAGAATTGCTTGAAAATTACCAAACCTCTGTCCTATAAATCGCGCGATTTCGTAGTAGGATTAGGATCGTAAATCACGCCGATTATTGATTTGTTTCATGTTGTTGGCCGTTCCTTCACTATTCCAAATTGCTGCGCATTAATGCGCACCCAATTTATTATTAGGCACTCCACGGAAAACGAAGACGCTGAGCAACTCGAGCGAGTTAACAAGTTTGCGGTCGTCTATTTGGCTAGCAGAAATGAGATCGGAATTTTAATTCTGTCACTTCGGAATTAACAAATGTCAACTCTATCGAAGAGACATTTAACTTCTGCAGTTTAATTAAATTAACTTCAGCTGAAAAAATTATTCGGCACAATTTAAAGCGGGGAAGTTTTTTTTCTTTTTTTAATCAAATGTATGCCGTTCTTTAATTAATACTTCGCTAACTGGAAAACGATGATCTTGATTTGAGCTATCTTAGTTCTTTTTAAGAACTTGATTTAAGAAAAAAGTGTTAATAGATAGGTATAATGAGTCTTTTTTGAGAAGTATAAAGTATCTTTCATTCAGAGTATTCCTATTGTTTAACTTTTTATAGCACCCATTTATTTAACTTAAATTCTTTCACATTTGTAACGATGGAATTTAGTAAAAAATTTTTCTTTCCCCTCTTTATACAGTAGAAATTTGACATTTGTGCGTTCTTGAAGATTATACACTATTTTCAGGAAATAATTTCTAGTTAATTGTATAGTAGAATTAAATTTCGAATTCCATACGCATGGTTCCATTTGATAATGAAATTGAGAAAACATTGAATCAACCTCTCATTTTTATGGCAATGAATCGTAGATTAAAAACTAAAATTAAAAAAAAATTTCAGTACATTAATAAAAGTATGTTTTTAAAACCTGTTTTTATTTTGAGTATATACTGAAAATTGAAGAGACATTTTGATGAATTCATGTTTTAACATAAGTGGTAAGTCTTATAATTCTTGATGCCAATTCTTTATTTTGATAAAATCTTATTTTCCTGAAAATTTCTTATTTTTATACGCATTATTGAAAGTTGATATAAACAGCATGCAAATGTGACTCTAATTTTGGAAAGTAAGTAACCATTTGTCTGGTAAGGCATGTAAGTTTTATTTTAACTGAAATATAAATTAATAAAAATGAAAATGGATTAATGTTATAGTTCGTTAAAATCGAAAACTTTTGTTTCAGTTCAGTATATTTCAAATTTTATTTTATGCTATAAAGAAATATTAAATTAAATCAGAAGTAGAAACATTTTGAAAATAAAATTAAAAACTTATTTAATGCTTATATTTATATTTATACGAAAACAATATGCCCTATGGAGTCCTCCACTCTCAAGACCGAAGCAGTCCAATTAAGTGAATTTCATGTGAACTTAAACAATCAATATTTTTTTCTTTACATTAGTGAATAGAAATAGAATGCTAAGATTTGGACCTTGTTTATTGTTGGAATGCGCTTTCTAGTTACTTTTTTGTAAATCCCAATTTCTTCTTCTATGTAATAGCCATTCCTCATCGAGTTATAGAATAGTAAATTCTCTTTATATTGCGTTAAATGGCTAGCATTTAATTTTATGTAGCACAGAAATTTTTCTTAAATGTCTAAAAAATTTTCTTGGCATTTTGGAATTGATTATAAACCCGGGGGAAAGTAAGTTTATTCAAATATTATACATATAAAGAGGTCTAGTGGTAGTGATAGATTAAATTAATTTTTTATTAATTTTTCCTAGCGACAAAGGGTCCAATAAAAGACTTCAATATACAGGAAAACAATCATTGCTGTTATAGCAAAATAGCTTAATGTGACATTAAATATATCAGCTACAGTCCCAGTTAAGAGGAATTCGTTCCCATTAACCACATTAGTTTATTAGTTCGGTTTTCATTCCTTGAGCTTTAGCTTAAATAAGCGACTGTTGCACTTGATTTATGGTTCAATAATGTAAGTGGTATCGACTGCAGTTAAGAATTTCTGAGCATTTTATTCATTTCCAACACGTATTGAATATAAAAGCAAAATTGTTAAACATCGAAAACTCTAGTGAGAGTCTTTATTCACTTTCATCTGTCGTTTTATTGCAAAGGAAAAGATCGTGATAACGGCAATGTGTCAGCAGGTCACCCTCTTACATACTTAGATTTGTTGACACGTCAATAACTTTAAAAGTATCTACACTCTTCTGAGAGGCGAGCTTATTTCGATGCTCACTTGAGATGTTTAAAATTTAAAAGCATTCTCTAAGCCTGGAATAAAACTTTTAATGTCTTGGAAGTATACATCGTTTAAAGGAAAGAGTGTGAATAAATAAGGATAAATATGATTGTCTCTTTTAAATAATTGCCTTCTGATATGTAAATCTTTTTTAAATTCTGTGCAATTTAAAAATGAAGCTGTTTCAAAATAATCATCCAAGTTTGATTTAACCTGGGTAATTCGGTATTTAAGATTCTTAATTTTTTTTTCTAATTCTATTAATATGGTCTAGGAGCTTATCATTTTTCTGAACTGAAAGCTAAGGTGAAAACTATTTCATAGGAATTATTTTTAATTTTAATATGATGAGATCCTTACAACTTCAATTTAATAAATAATTACGACTTACGTTGAAAAAAAATTTCAAAACGCATACGTCTAGCATTTCGAGTAACTTATAATGTTTTTAAGCTGTCATTTAGAGTAGTTATGAATTAATGCAATATTAAAAATTATGAGTCGACATTTTATATATATCATGAAATCGAAAGTTTTGTTGAAAATAGACTTTACTTTAAGATTATATTTTAATTACTCTAATATAGATGTTATATGGGAAAAAAATATCTGAAAATGTTCATGGAGCAGAAATGTACGAGCTAAAACCAAAACATTTTCAAAGCCCGGAAAATATATTTTAGAGTAAAAAAAAAAATGAAAAGAAAATTTTAGCCCAAAATATTAATTTTGATTACACTGCAGTTTCCAAATATATGGACCTTAACTTTAAAAAACGTTTGATTTTGTTTCTTCTATATGTTTAGGGGAATTCAGAAAGAATTTTTTTAAAAATTTATTTCCATAAATTGCTTTTGAAACGGATAGTTTTATTTGAGATAAATAGTGAGAAGCCTTTCCAGCCTTTTTTTAAACTGCATTTCAATTATTTAATCATTTGTTTTCCTTTGTCTACGCTTATTTTTCAAATGCGATATATGAAATTTTCAATTTTACACACTTTTATTTAACTTGACTTGTTTCATTCACGTAGAAATGGAATTTTTCCTCACTAGTGAGTTCTCAATGATAATGCAATATTTTAAAATTGTCAGAACTATCATCATGATAAATTGATTTTGCTTTTATAAGTGGTATAGTTATATATAGTATTTCGTGAAAAGAAAGAAATAGCTACAAATGATTAGGTACGGTCATTTTTTTCCACATATTATTTTCAATACCTATTTTACTTAATGGTGAACAGCCGACTTGTTTAACATCAACTAATGCAGTTATTAAAAATAGGATTATGTTGAAATCCTTGAAATCCTTATTTTCATATAGAAGTGGGGAATTTTACCATGAAGGTGCTAAGAATTTCGAAGGTGGATTACTTCTCTCAAAGTTTTGACGTAAATGAACTTAGAATTATACAATTGAATTAAAATTACAATTGAATTACAATTGAATGATAGTAATTAGTTTTAGTAATTAGTTTTCAATTAGAATTACAATTGAATGATAGTAATTAGTTTTATTTTTATATTATAATTAACATAATAAATATATTTTAATCATATTACCAGGACAATTTTTAAAAAAAGCTCTTTTATGTTTAAAAATGCTGCAACTACTTATCATTGATTTATTGAAGAATAACTATTCGGAGAACTGTTGAAAACTGAAAAAATTAATAAAAAATCTAACAAATGGTGTTTCAACAATGAATTTTTTTAAAAGTGAAAGCACATTCTTAAAATCTATTTTTCATGTAAGTAACATGCCGATTGGATGAACCAGGGGGTCGTAAATTATTGAAAACGAAAAAGTAGTTTAGAACCCTTATCTGCAAAAATATTTAAACTTTAAGAGAAATAAAAGCTTGAAAATATAAGGAATTTTATATTCCTTAATTTGATATAAGCCTGTAGTGTGAAAACTGAGGAGGTTTGAAGATATTCAATAAAATCTAAAATGTTTGCCGGGAAACATCGCTGCAACATAGGCACCGATGTTTACAGAAGGTACTGCAAAATTCGAAAAGTAAATTTAGAAGCATGATAGTAGGCATTAAGGAGATGAAAAATTATTATAAAACATAGGGTTGCAGGAGACGTTTATCCTGTGAAAATCGCAAAGACAGACATCGAAGAGACAATTAGCTTGGCGAAGAGAATGGCCCTATGAATGTGAGGATTTGGAACAAGGAAGTCAAGAAGAAGCTTTCTCATATGTAAATTTTCCATGCGTTCGAGGAATATAAAAGTAGCTTGTATTCATTAAAAAGCAGTGCAGAATTCATAGTCGATATGTTTCATTCGCAAACAATATGTCAGATTTCACGAAAGATTCTTATCGCCTTGATGCCTACTATCACTCCTTAGAATTTTTTGGTAGAATTTTGCAATACCTTCTATAAACATCGGTGCCGATGTTGCAGCGATGTTTCCCGGCAAACATTTTAGATTTTATTAAATATCTTAAAACCTCCTCAGTTTTCACACTACAGACTTATATCAAATTAAGGAATATAAAATTCCTTATATTTTCAAGCTTTTATTTTTCTTAAAGTTTTAATATTTTTGCAGATAAAGGTTCTAAACTATTTTTTCGTTTTCAATAATTTACGACCCCCTGGTTCATCAAATCGGCATGATACTTAAATGAACAATAGCCTCTAAAAATGTGTTTTCACTTTAAAAAAAATCATAATTGAAATACTATTTGTTATTTTTTATTAATTTTTTGCAGTTTCTAACAGTTCTCCGACTCCCTATATTTTAGTGATTTTCACACCCTAAACGTCTTTTGGAACCCCGTGTTGTATGGAGATTCTTTATCCTCTTGATGCCTAGTATCACCTCTCTGAATTTGTCGGTCCAATTCGGCAACACCCTGCATATATATATAAATATATATATATATATATATATATATATATATAAAAATAAGAAGTAATCAAAAATATAAGCATTATGAAAATTCCAATTAAAAACTATTTATGAAACAATATAAAAACGTAAAATTATTTCTGAATCAAACTAAAACAACGCAATTGCATTTAGAGAGCTCTAATGCTGCTACTACTAAAACACAGATGAACATAACCAAATTAGTAAATATAAAAGAAATAAAAATAGAATTAAAAGTACAATCAAAAATAAAATAAGAATCCGGCCTGAAGACTTTCTCAAGTATCACCCTCAGGCAGGGATTCAAAACAAGGGATTTTTTTTGTGAGAAGTCTTTTTTTTTCCCCAACAATATTGACCCCTCGTGACCCGAAAATCCCTTGAAATTGAGGCATAAGAAATATACCATTTTTTAAAGAAATAAAACAATAAATTACAAAAAATACAACCCCCAATTTTAGCGAAAATTACAATAACATAATATAAACTATAAAAGAACACTCATAACTAATTATTAAAACAAAAAGGAAAGAACATAGCAGGAGCAGGTAAAACATCTACAAAAAATTCTTATTCTGTTCCTGCTTAGAAATGCCACGTTATTCAAAGTAATAAATAATTGGAGGGTTTCAGCGTCACATATTGAGTTAGTTAACGAAAAGTCTATTTTTATTTGTGTCAAAAGATTAGAAGCGAACCAGTCTTTCTTTTATTATAATTTCTATATTGCAGTAGTTTCTGGGAAATTCATTAGTATTAATTAAAATAGACATATTTTGAATATGATATATCTTAATTAGAAGGATTCAATTCTATTTATTATTTAAACAGTAGTTAAAAACATATTAATTACGATTACAAAACTTCTAACGCATGCGAAAACAAGTTACAGTAAATAAAAACAATACGTGTCGGTTACCTTCCAAGAGAATGAGAGGAAAGAATGCCTCTCACCCTTCTTTTTGCTTTTATAGCTACCATTAAGCAGCTCCACAGTTGCATATTAAATCGGCTCACTGTTATACGGTTACTAAAACTTTGTACATTTTAGATGAACTTTCGATTTGTTTTGTTAGAATAGCTAACATTACCGTCAATAAAATACTATTGTAACTGGTACAACAAGACAAGATTTAAAATTGTACTAAAAGAATGCTAATTTTTATCTCTTAAAAATGAATTTTATATTTGAAATAAAATGCATAAAAATATTAAAATATGCATCTTTTCACGTTTCAAACCAATTTTGTAACATTCTAGTCACTATAAGAATTTTATCTACAAAAAAGTAACATAAAAGTTGACAATGTTGGACTATTTATGATGCAACAAACTCTTAAAGGATAGATTTTTTTTTAACCTTAGGTACTTAAGTTATGTCTTTTCCTAAATAATTATGTTAAAGGCAGTTTAATAATTTTTACCACTAAAAATATAAACAAAATGCCTCAAGAATGCAAGCGCCAAATTTCAGTGTCCGTCAGTAATATAGAAACAAACCATTTTTTTAATAGAACATGGAGTCAAAGGGGGTCGATTAAGTCAAAGAAAAAGATAGCGAATTGAAATGAACAGCCCATATTTAATGGAATACAAATTTACAGAAGCGCAACACACCAACAATAGCATTACAAGCAATTAGATAGATTGGCAGATTCGATAATGGACATTATATTAGCAACATTTCGAAGTAATGCGCACTAGGCATGTCGCTATTCATGTTATTGTAAGTTTGCATTCTAATAAACCTCTTCAGTACATTTAATTTAGTATTTCCTTCTCTTTTCCTGCTCTGCATTTTTATTACAAAAATGGCTTCTTTCCATATGCGTGATTTACCTGTAAAGTTATTACCACCATTTACAAGATACCCTGTATATAATGTAAATCAGTTCCGTATAAATTAACAAGCATGGATTTCACTTTAGTGCAAGATTTTAAAGAATTTCATGGAAACAAATATTCCAGAAATTCATTCTCAAATAAGACATCTTAAAAGTAACGCAACATGATAAATATACATAAATATTTCGCTTAGTTTTAAGTAATTAAATATAAGAAAGTTGTAAAAATATGATACAATTTTTTTAAAAAAATTATAAGATACAAATCACCGAATAAAAAATACTTGATTTTGTACAATTTTTTATTGCTTCATACCATAACAATAAATATTTTTTATTGCATAAACATAGCTGAAATAGCATTTCAAAAATTCTACACTTATGCTATGAGAATTCAACTTTGAGTTTTGAGTCATTTAAAGCAAAACTACTCACCAAACATTATCAGTGACTTTGAAATTTTTGTCTAGATGTTCTGATTAAAGAGCATAAATAAGCTAATTGACTTAAATTAAACTAAATAATTTAAGTACGCATGTATAATATCTTCAAATGTTCCTAATGATTTTAACTTTCAAATAAAATCAAAATAATCCAAAAAATGCAGAAATTTGAAAGATTCTGCTGTCTCTTAATTCATAAAGTCATATTAGTGTTTTAGATAAATTCCTTTTAGGAAATCCACTTATTTGCAATAGTTCTCATCGCAATATTTCTAGAAAATTTATCACTTATGGTCTGTAAATTCTGAACCATATTTCATTTAAAAATTAAATCAATGTCTTACCATAATTATTCAGCTATCGAGACGGAACCGACCTGGATTAAGGTAGACCTGGAACCGACCTGGATTAAGGTCTACGGTTAAACAATATCTTCTCAGAGTAAGAAAGAATTTAGGATATGAGAGAGAAAAATAAACAAAAAACAACTTGTACTGAAAAATTCCACAATGAAAAGTCATTCTTAGGCACAGAGGATATCATACTTCGTTCTTGCAAAAGATGCATAATATTCATGGTTCGTACCACGAATCTTTTATTTTGAACACTATTTTGTTCCCAGGTAAGTAATTTTCCCACAGTGGCTTGGTGAAATGAAAGATTTTTGTTGTAGGATAGTTAGTGGTTTGGATCACCTTTGTTTCCAACACGCAAAAATCACGAGAACATAAGCCAAATCTTGAAGATAGGTCCCGAAGGCCCCAAGTCCTGTGACGAAAAGATTAAATTTTGGGCTGAAAGAAGTTTTCTTAATGTTAACACAAGGTACAAATAAAAAAGTTCGACTTCCCATCTTCGAAAGATTTCATCGCTTTTATAGAATTTCAAGGGAATACTTTGTCCGTCTTATCATGGTAACATGATAGCTAATATAAATTTTATCGGATTTAAATCCAGGAATATGTTATAAGAAGTCTCGATCTTAATTTTAGATGGATCATCTAGCTAAAATGCAGTGAAGATGGTGGAAAGTTGAAATTTATGTTTTCCCATAGCTCATTTACTATTGAAATAGAAAGTCAACTCAGTCATCATATTGAAATGAGTTGATTTGAAAGTCTTTCAGAGCTGCAATTGCTTATAAGCTATGGCCTGAAAAATGATTCTGTCCCCTTAACTTAAATGACATTTTAACGGAAATTGAATTGAAATGATGAAAACCTTTCATCATTTGCATTCTCTAACATCTTAAAATATATCCATCCCTTATGAAATCAAAAGTGGAAGAGACGGATGCAGATTAATTTTCATTTCCTTATATCTCCGAGAAAAAGAAATTCTGCCTTCACCTGCAGAATTCTGATAGATATTTTTCGTTCGTTAAATATATTTTTAAATTGAAATATTTTTTACATCACTTTGTTTACTGCTTCATCTATCAGAATTAGAGGCTGTTTAAATTCGATAATCTTTAAAATTTAAAACGCGAAAGAAAAAAAGCCATTGAATTATCCTAAAGTAGGTGACCGATTAAAATGAATCATCCCTCAGCTGATTAAGTCAATTATTTTTATATTATGATGATTATAACACAAAAAAATCACCAAGTTACCATTATGGATTTCAATCTTATTGCCTAACATAACTGGGATGTTTTTGATGCAATGCTGATATTTTGTATTAATTTATGAGCATTTTACTAGCTAAAAGTTTTTGTGCACGGATACCATTTGGAATACAAATTTTGTTTTTGAAAGTTATTCTCCTCTGCAGTTTTTAGTCTATTTCGTTTTTTATTAACAGAAATTTATACTTTAATAAGGATCAGAGTTTAAAAATTAAAGCTGAAATCAACCTTAATTAGATACCTTGCATATGTGAACTATTTAGTTCGAAACTGATTTTTCTTTATAAATTTTTTTGTAATGTGAAGAAATATTTTTAAAATCACTCCAAATAATTAGAAAGAACAAACTTTGCGTCTAAGTGTCAAATATAGTTTTGGAATATATAGGGAAATGTGTGTGTAACGTACAGGGTTGAGAGAATTTCATGCTGCTATTATATAAGTATATATTTTATGATACTAAGTTTTGAAACATCATTATCTCAGAATATGTTCTGGAATGATACATCCTAAAACAGCCGTAAAGCATTATAAAGTTGTAGATGATTATGGTATTAATTGGAAAATAATGGTGAAAAACGAAAATAATATTCTCACACAATACTCAGTTGATTATAATCTTAAAATCGTGTTATATCTTATATTACGAGTATAATATTGAAACAATTAAATGTGAAATTTCGCAGCACATTAGTCATTCATTCATGATGAGTTCAAATGCTAAATGACTGATTTAGAATTTCGAAACTATAATACATAAAGATTATATAACTGACAAGAAAGACGAGAAAGTATTTTTAGAAAGTAATTTTAATGTATGTATTTTGAAATAAAATGAGTCCTTCTAAGATTGTATAATAACTGAATGAGTTACCCAAATAGCACTGTTGTAGAACTCTAGTTGTTTCCTAATACATTTCAACTACATTTGTAATTGGGAGTTAATTATTATGTAGATGGATTGACGCTCTTTCCCTAACTGTAATAAATCTGAGCAACAAGAGGACTAGTAGCATGTAAATACGTGAAGTGGAGGTTCGCTGTAATTGAACTAGTTGCACTATAGTATATTATGCGAATGCAATTAATATTCTCGTAGATGAGTTCAGGATCCCTAGTTAACGTTCTCTATTACTAGGAAGCAATGTATAGGACAGAAGGATTCTAAATATATCGATTTTTGTATTAAAATTTTCAATGTAATTTTTTCACGAACCTTCACTCTCATTAACATGAATAAATGAGTAGCATTATCTTTCATTTAGACGAGGCACACATTTCCCACACAGCTATTTATTCATTATTGAATTTTCGTCACATATGTGAAAACAAAAAGATTGCAGAAGTAAGCATAATATTAAAAAATATTGAAAAAATAAAAAAAAATGCAATGAATAGCTATAATAAATGGTAAATTTAAACAAAAACAAAGCAAAATATAATTTAAAGATAAAAGGAAGCAAAGAAAAGAAGCAGAACTAAAAAACATTATCACGCAAAATTCATCAGAAATTTTTACCTTAAATTTCAATAATGAAAGAATAATATTTTTCGAGAAGTATACATGGATTTAAAGCATAAAATACGTAAACGATATATATAACATTATAGCAGTTAAAGTTAGATCTTTTAATAGTAGACGAAAGTTTAATCTTTAGGGGTGTTATAAATTTTAATAAGTATTAGGTTTCTACAATTCAAAATTGTCATTTCCTTTTTTATTTTACAATTAATATTTAAAAATTTAATTTCTAGCTTTTATTTAAAATTTTAATTTTAAAAAATTAATTATCGCTACTCTTGTGATATTCAAAATATACATACTTCTAGTTACATATTTTAGAAAGCATAATTATTTCATAAAGTCAATAAGGCAGAAAGCCTATCCCATTGAGACGTAAATGAATATGCTTATTTCAAAACATAGTAGAAACCTAGCATTTAATATTTTAATACTATATGGTAAAAAAAACACTGATATGTAAATTTATATTTAAATCGCAACGAAATTTGTTCAAAAAGTATCCGACAATAATTTTTTGTGCATGAACAAAAATGAAACTAAGAACACACATTTTTGTAGCAAATATGAAGGTGATTCTAATGCGCATTTGAATTCTTCCGTGTCTGAAGCATCTGTCGATCATTGGCAAACAGCTGATGGTTTAGAGAATGTAAATGATAATGATCTGAATTTTATTTTTGAAAGAAAAAAGTGGCATGAAAAGCTTGAGCATCGCTGCTGCGTTAAAGTTTGATTAAAGCTTGGAGATTTCCAAATGGAAATTATTCCCTGGTTTCCATTGGCTTTTAGGGATGAAGCAATGAGCGTACTATTCTTTTAAAGGAGTAGTACAACCACTTCAAAGACAGCCGCAATGGAGGTTAGTCAATGGAGCATGAAGCACGTTCAGGTAGACCCTCAACATTCCAACTTGATATTGTCATTGGCCAGATGAGGATTCTTTGTTAGAATCGTTGAATAAGGAACAAAGAAATGGCAGACAACGCGAATATTAGAATTAAATCGGAGGATATGGGTTTCATAAGCAAAGCAGGAAATTTCTGTCAAAAATGCTGACGATCGTGCAAAGAGTGATACAGATTTTCTTGGAGAAATATATCATCTGTTTTTTCTCCTGAAGTAATCCTGAGTGATTATTATCTTTTATGAATTATAAAAATATCCTTGAAAGGGATAAGATTTCAGTTCTGAGTAATTTTATACAGGAAATATGCTGCATACCATCCCAAAGTGGCGTTTTAGCGCTGCTTCTCAGATAATATTTTCATACTACTCATACTTTCAAGGAAATAATTGCTAAAATTATATCTCAGTGTGTAAATTATTATTATTTTTATTTGAATAAAGGTTTAATACTTTTTAACAATTCTCGTATGCTACTTTAAATACACTCATGTTCATAAATTAAGGATAATTCAGAGTCACGCGGAAATCGAACTCTAAAATACATATATCACCAGTAAAATGACATCACACATCTTCAAAAATCATATGCAAATTAAAGGAAGCCACCAGATGATACCGATAGTACGCCACAATGACGAGAGTATAAGAGAGTGATGTATAAGAAATACTGGCAAAGAAGTAAAATTGTTCGCAAGCGCTTTATAAGCCTTTCAGTGCAATAACCGCGTAGTTATGACGCAAAGGACGCATTTGGATGATTTTTTGCATACTAGAATTATCGGCCGTCTGGAATGTGGACGTACCCACCTGGAATTATTCGAGGAACTTGGAATCGCCCAGCTTGTCATCTAGAGGCTTTGGCACCTTTTCCAAGATGATGGTAATGTGAGTAGGCGTTACAGCACAGGTTACACCCGAGTTACAACGCCGAATAAAGACCGGTATTTGGCAGTTACTGCCAAAAGAAACAGACAGAGAAAAGCATCGGACCTGTCTAGTCATCTCTTTTCAGTCACTGGTACGACAGTTTCAAGGCAGACCGTGTACAGACGCTTAGGGTAGATTGGTCTATATGCTTGTAGGCCTGTGAGATGTGTTACACTTACTGCAACTCACTTTCGCCTGCGGTTAGCCTGGAGTAGAGAGCATGCATTGTGGACACCGCAACAGTGGACTTGTGTGATGTTTTCCGACGAGTCCAGGTTTAGCTTGCAGTCTGATTCTCGCCGGACTTTCATATGGAGAGCGCCAGATACCCGTTACCACCAAGAGAACATCATTGAACGACACCGTTACAATGATGCAGGATTGCTCGTTTGGGGAGGAATTATTCTGCGTTCCAGAACTGACCTGCATGTTCAAATTGGAACCATGGCAAGTCAAATCTATCGGGACGTCATTCTGGAACAACATGTACGTTTGTTTCGTGGCGCCATGGGCGCAGATTTCATGTTTATGGATGACAACGCCCGCCCTCACCGTGCGAACATTTTAAACGAATGCCTTCAATCAGAGGATATCATCCGTATAAGCTAGCCAGCATTCTCACCGGATTTGAATCCAGTAGAGCGAGTTGCAACCCGTCAACCATCTCCTACATGTCAACCGGAACTTTGGAGAGCATTGCTTAATAAGTGGTGTAATATTCCCCAAGATCTGATCGATAATTTGATACTTAGCGTGCCTAGGCGTTCTACGGAATGTATTGCATCGTCTGGGAGACATTATGTATTAACAATCATACCTATCATGTAATATTGGTTTTTGTAAAGAGTTTTTTGTAATTTGCTCTAGGGACCAAATTCGCAAGCAATTTTTATTAATGATATCAAACACATAGCATCTTTTTTGCTCTTTACCTATTGTTTAATAAATAGGCTTAACAAATTAGTCACATTTGTTTTGCTTCTGACTCTTTCTTTTCCTGAACTTGCATTATCCTTAATTTATGGAGATGAGTGTAGAATAGATGTGCTGATTTTGGACAATCACCTAGTTTAAACATGTATCATAACTTTAATTCGGTTAATTATTTAAAAAGTTAAATAGGCTTTCACAAACATGAAAATTGGTTTATGGAATCCTTTTTAGAGAATGCTCTAAATGGTGCTAGTTAGTTAGAAAGCGTTTAAATATGATAAATATTTTAATCAAAATATTAATAGTTGTTACGCTATTTTAAAATATCAAAATATGTTGTTACATCATTAGACAGGAAATTTGTTTCATACTATTGTAATTTTATTTACATAGTATGAAGATAAAGTTTTGTGAATTTTCCGTTGTTATTGTGCAAAATTTGCTCAGATTTGATCATAAACAGCTACTTAATTTGGTCTCTTAAATTAATGGGACTATTATCTTGAGCCATAAAAATAACCCATCAAACAATTATAACCATTAATGGCCCTCATAAAGTGGAAGTGACACAAGACAAAATTGGCATTAAAGACAATAAATGTTAATTCAAAATAAATGAAACTAATGTTATCTGATTTGGTAAAAAGAAAAAAGGTTACAAGGGATAAAATATCTTACCTGGGTTCATACATCAGGTGAAAGTTTAAATTTAAGAATCAAAAAATACTTTTGATTTAATTGTATAGATTTGAGTAACCAATTTTCTTAACCGGGCAAATAAAAAAACGTTTTTAATATTTTTTTTCCGTTTTAAAATGCATTTCTTAAAAAAAGTTAGTAACCTAATATAGAAGTTTCAATGTAAAAAAAAACCATCGTTAATTTTTTACTAAAATTTCTTCTCTATTATTGTAAATTCTCAACTATCCTGGTGGCTCGACCAAATCCTGCTGCCTTACACTATATATTTTAAATGAATGGAAATTTTTAAAGACAGAGCAGTCTCATTCTCTCTTGTTGAAATAGTTTTTAATGTAACTTTCTATTACTTCCCTTAAAGTAGTGTTCATCTTCCGAATTTCATATATCATATAGCCACATTAATTAATTGAAACACTACGAAGCCTGACGATTTGTATACAAACGAAACGAAATAAAAAAAAAGAAATTTTTCAGAGTAGAAAAAACGGCGATTAATTTCTTTTATCTATCAAATATCTTGTGATGCTGCACTATGCAATACTTCCTTGGGGAAATTCTCCAAATTATATCTAGCAATGTAATTCATCCAAACGATCGCTTTTACACAT
The DNA here is from genome assembly GCA_026543865.1 of Argiope aurantia. NCBI lineage: Eukaryota > Metazoa > Arthropoda > Arachnida > Araneae > Araneidae > Argiope > Argiope aurantia. The sequence continues at coordinate 225,780 of JAPMOR010019918.1, forward strand.
TTTCTTTCATGCAAAACCTTAATCATTCATGCTTCCCATTCATGTTTCCCAGACATGTTCCCTTGGAAATCGACATTTTCCTTCTGTATTCGTTTCGATTGCTATGCTGTTATCAATTTTCGCATGTCGCCCTAATTAGATGATCTATTTTTAAAACATATTCGATGTCCAAATTTATATCTTTGCCCTAAAAATCTGTGCATTATGCTTTCCACTTCTAGAATATCTAGGATTCTACAATGACTGATGTCGGTTTCGCTTGGTTAATTCTGTTTATGTAATGCTCTCCTCCCAGAATAGAGCTCCCTGAAATTCTGCTGTCCAGTAAGCGCATCGTTGTAGTGTCAAAGGACATTAAATAGAATCATTATCGATTGATTTGAGTGATCGGAAAATACCATTCTGCGACCATTTAATCTTCAATCATGTGATTGACCGTGTTAGTTAAGGCATGCAAAGCTACGCATATGTCATTGAAAGAGCTTCGGTAACGATAGCAGCACATACTAAATTTTGGTTCAAGCCAGGAGTTTATGGAGAATAAGACAACAGATGTTCTAACTAAGTACAGACCTATAACACGAGAATCTTCACACTCGGTTCATGTGCTCATTCTCCAAATTATAGAGAGTCTTCAGAATAGTTGGCATACCAACACTTCAACATTTTATCCTCAAATTCGTAAACCTGAGTATGAAATTTATGATTATTTCTGAATATTCATGGCATTGTCGACGTCGTAGAATGGGAATCTGGATTTTATCCTAATCGAAGGAGACAAAAAAGCAAGTTGCTGCTTTTGTAAAATATTGCGGTTCCAGTTTTCAGAGTAGGATCAAGTTGAAATTTGACATTGAATTTCAGTAAATGTATTAGAATATCAGTATAACTTAGTTATACTCTCAAATTTGCTTTAAATAGGAATTTATTAAAATTCAAATTTAACCCTATATAATTTTCATAACTTTGTGATTTTGAATAAAAAGATTGGGCTGACGCTAATAAAAAGTAGAGGACATAGGGTTTATCTTTATTATTTAAGGAATTTTTGTTAATTAAAGACAAAATTAAAGATAAGAAAAAAATCACGTAATAGGCAAGAGTCTCTTCTTAAATATATGCAATTCAAAGATGATAAATAGCTTCAAAAATCCGATCAACATAAGTAATATATGTGTATACGTGAAATCAGTCAATGGAAAGGAAATAAAAATTAATATGACTTTTGAAATATCTTTTTATGAAATCTTCATATTTTGTAGAAAATCATCTTCAAATCTTCATAGTCAATTTTTGTACTCAATAAAAAAGAAATATTATAAATTAATCTTCATCTTTTGAAATTGAAAAGATTAAGTCCATCAAAATGACCCGAAGTTTCCTTTTAGCAACAATAAAAAAAATCTATTAACTTTTGTCAATTATGCAAATAGAGCATTTCTGAATTCTGGGAGAGCAAGTTGATCTCACAAAAGGCATGTCCATTGAATTGGTCCGTACTTCGCTAAAAATTGTATCACGAATACACTTTTTAAAGCCAATAACTATATGATGAATTGTTTCTGTGAGTCATTTAAAGAAATATACGGAAATGCAGATGTTCTTAATTGTTAATGACCTCTATTAGCTAATTGTTTTTTTAAATATTTTTTCCTGCGACATTTGTTAGCTACTCTTACTTTATCAAAAATGATTGAAATCAGCTTGATCTGAAACGTGAAAGAAGAAATGATTAGGAAATTTCTTTCTGTAATGAAAATTTATTTTTAAGTTCCTTTGTTATCATTACAATTTAAATATTAATACTTCTTGAATATTTTTAACCCTCTAGTAAATTAGATGAACATTTTTTTGATATTGCTATAAATGGTGTAAGTTGAAACACTTTCTAACGTTCCTCGAGTTTGGCCTTAAAAAAAATAATATCAGAATTTCTTTGCAAATCATGAATTCTGAAAAAAACATTTAAAAAAATAATTAGCTTGAGATAATTTAATTTCCTAAATAATTATGAATATAAAAATTTAATTTTTTTAACTTAAAAACAAATCTTCAACTCTAAGAAAATAATAAAAAATATAGATTATTTTCCAATTTTAACTTCAAGTACTCAAGAGTTTTAGGTTGATAGATTAAGAAGAAAATTCTTTCCTAAGCTTTATTCTAAAGTTTATTTTCATACAACAATAAATTATTTTACTAGACTATGGATTAAAATCCTTTCATTTTAACATTTTTAAGTTAAAATATCTTATATAAAATATTATAGCATACAAAATCATTTTACATTCTGCAACCTTTTGAACTAAAATTTGAATATCAATTGAACTAGGTGGGTTTTAAAAATCCATCTCTCCATAAGTTATTAATAATATTTATTACATTAGTATTGTAAACTTTGTTCACAAATGCTGAAGAAAGGATTTAAAGACTGTTTGGAGGCAACTGATAAAATAGTAAATTTTCTCTTGATAAAAAGGGAAAATAAACCAAATTAAAGTTAATTCTGATCGAATTATTAATACTCTATTCATAAAGCTCTTTTTAGAATGTTACTAATGTATTCTGGTAACAGCTCTTCGGTGTACTCATGTTCTTCAAAAATAAAAATATTTCAATTGCTAGCGAAGATTTAATTTCCTTCGTACTTTGAATTTGAGTACTGGATTTGCATTTTCTTTTAAGCATAGTCAAATCACTACTTTAAACCAATAAAAGCACTGTCAAAAACATATATTAAAATAAAAGAGAAATTTTTAAAAAGTAGCGGTAAAGTGGTTTATAGCCTTAATATTGACTAGCAAAGAATGCCAATATATTCCCTTATTTCTAATTGCCCGAAGTTATTGTGAAAAAAAGGCAAAATTTTGTTTGACTCTTCATAGCATGAAGTCCTTGCTATCGTCAAAAGTCTGTTTCATTGACTCTCAAAAGCTTTAATTTCCTTCAGTTTGAGAGATTGACTTAAACTTGCTTTGAAGCAACCCTAATCACTATTTTAAAAGCGATGAAGACGCAATCAAATATATTGTTACGGATTTTCCTTCTTCACCGTCGGGTAGTAGTGATATGGTGAAGAGAACACAATCAGCAGGCTTCAGTAGAAAGCAACAACGACATTTATTTACACGAAGATACGAGTGCAGAAAGACGACGAATACACAGATGACAAATATTTACAGCCGAGACGAACACAGGACAGCACACTACAGACGACAGTAACACACAAGTAGTAATCGTTCACAGCGCACGGAACGTAAAGACAGAATCCAGCAGGAGAGGGGTTCCTCGGAGCTCCAAACAGCTGAACTTCTCGCTGTCTTCTCTCGCTTTAACTGCCGACTCACTACTTCTCACAACTTGCTACTACACACAATATATGACGCTGCCTCCACAGTAGACAACAAGATTCGGCACACAGCATTTCAGTACTCGCTCCACACAACGCTGGTAATTCGCCGTTGCTTCGCTATTCTCTGGAAGGCTCGTTACTTATTGGCCACTCTGACTACTCGACACACTCACAGCTTGAGAGTGCCGGCCTTTTATAGGTCCGGGAGGCGGGGCTAGGATCTTCTAGACCAATCAGGCGTATCTCGGTTCTTAATGGACGGATCGACAAAATTCTCGAAGTTTCGAGTGTTATCCATTTTGTCGCCAAATTCGTCACCAAGTCGCCAAATGATCCTCAAGTTTGTCGCCAATCTCTGGGATCACTGGCTCGGCATCCGACAGCATCCAATACAGATGATTGTAAAACGTCTTTCTTATGATGACACTATTCGTGATGGGAAGCAAAATTAGAGGTTTGTAACAATATGTATATATTTTAAAATAAAAAGGAAATTAAAAAAAATAGTGACAGAATATTTCAGTCTTACCGTTGCATATAAGAGAAGGGTCTATATACTTCCTTATTTCAAGATTGTCTATGTTAATTTTTTAAACTTTAATGATATTTGAATAAAAAATAGAACAGAAATGAAAATGGAATCGCTAAAAAAAGATACATTTTGCATTTTAAGATGGCGCAAAAACAATTTTTCTGGATTAATTTCCTGTGAAGTTACTGTGGATGAAAAGACAAAATTTTTGTTAGTTACCTCTTAATTGAATTCCTAATTAATTTTTGTACTCTGAAAATGTGATTATATTCTTTTTTCTTGTTTTTAATAATAAATGTGCAAAATTTGGTTGATATTGACCCAGATGCTTAGAGGATGAAATTTTGGTTAAATAATATGGGTAAAAATGTACATGTGCATCAAATTTTGAACCAAATTTATCTATAAATTGACTGTTAGTGTATATGACCATTCATGGATAGGTGAACATATCTCAAAAACGCAACAAACTATATAAACAAAATGAGATATGTGATCTCACTACCTAAATTCTACACATGTAACCGAGGTTGGATCCACTTGATGAAAAGGGAAAAACCAAATGCATACTCGATTATTCTTCGAACTACAGAAACGCGCCATGTTGTTACGCATGCGAGATAATCAAAGAACACTTTTTGTTTGTGATTTTCTTCTATCAATTTGAACTTCTTTGAATCCTGAATTATTGAGACCAAGCATATAAAAGAGTTGTATGTTTTACTGCTTTCTTAAACAATAATGGCACGAATTTTGAATCACGTTCAGATTTAATACAATCGGGAACTGCATTTGCAATACCAGTAAACAACAACAGGAATTTCTGTTGCATTATTATGCGATTGATTTTGTGTGTGCGTTTCAGAAATGGATTATTGGTCGATTCGCCTTTTCTTTAGTCCACGGTTCTTACTTTTGTGAACGGCCATTATATTTTTGTTTATATTATGCATCATAAATGCTGCCTAAAATGCTATAATATTTTAGTTCTGATAAAGTCTCTGAGTCTTTGAATAAAGAACTGTGATAGTTTACAGCATGAAATATATTGAATTGAGCAGAAATGCGTTAAATGCCTCGATGAAATGTATTCCACACTGAAAAATCTTGGAATCATAATAGTACTTTCTGCATTTATAAATTTTTATCCAGTGTTCTACTATTCCTTCTTTCTGGATACTATTAATAACAAATATTTATTTTGCTTTCAAATTTATTATATAAACGAAGATAATTAAATTTTCCTCTCGAAGGTTGACTCAAATATTTTGAGAATTTCAAAGTACAATCCCTTTTTGTCAAGCAATCAATTAAACTAAAGATACATTGAGGGATATTAGAATTTATATCTATAAAATGAATACATTCAATGCATTGCTGGAATTAATTCAATTCTTCGGCAATTTCCTTTGACAAAATTGACAAATCTTCTGCTTGAACGATGACTTTCTTGATTTCGAAATAAATCTTTTTCCTTCATAGTAAAATAAGATACAAAATAACTTTCAATTAATTAACAAAGACATCGTGATGTATAAATAGAAATGAAAAATAAAACTGCAATAATAGTTGTTTTTATACTAAAATATTTAAAAATTATATGTTTAAATTATTGAATATTGCAACAGTAGGTGATTCTTAAAGACCAGTTCTGTCTATTTTTCAGATTTTCGAACTCAAGAAGCGAAACTGATAATCACTTGTTTTTAAATAGGTTTCAGATTCACTTAATAAACTTCTTCTTCATGCTTTCATAAAATAATTTTATTCAGCGCATAAACTGATAACTTGTCAAATAATTTCTTATATTGTGATTGGTAGGGGAATTTTTTAAATATGCCTTTTACTTTGAACTTGAACTTACACATTGTAATTCACAATCGCTACAGAAGGAAATGGAAGGGAGAGAAAAACTTGGATTGGAGAAATTGTCTACATAAATTATTAATTTTTAATTTCTTTTTTTCAATATGAAGTTATTTAGTGGCTGGATTCAATACGTTGACTACCAATTACGAGATAACTTATAGTTTGATGTCCTGGCAATAAAATCTACTAAAATTACTTTGTTGAAACTTTTCCAGTCATTCTCAGGGAGTTACCATTAGATTCATAGAAAATAATTTTTAGGCACCTAGAAACATAAATAAAAATCAATGCTGGCTTGCAAAATCAGAAAATTTATGAATAAATTAGAAAGAAATCTAAATAAAATCCTATAAAAAATGTAAGCATTATAGTTTGGGGCATTTTTTTATGATCTATAAGGCTATTATTGTATTAATAATCTTTTTAAGTCTGACATTTTATTTTTTGTTTATTATTGTATTAACTTTATGTGTTTTTCTAATGGTGGAAGGTCTACGGTTACTGCAGTATCATCCCCGGCCGAAAGGCAAGATTACACTTATCCAGCTTTAATGAAAATTACATTTTTATAGCTTATCTAACCTATATTAAGATTAAAAATAACGCAGTAATATTTAATCAAATTGGCATAGATACTTGCAATTTGCTTTTCAGTGTACGTGTTTTTAAGCCTAATCTTTGCATTCTTTCCTTATCAGAAGGTCGTATTTATTGGAAATGTGTCCATAGTAGTGATATTATTTAAACGTAGCTTCTTCGATGATAAATAAATATAACAACAGGAGGCAAGTTCCTTCTACTACGATATGTTTTTCCATTGCAGAATTTTAACACTGAAATCCCCTATATGTATTCAAAACCGATTATTCCATAACCTTTGACAGAATCGGATCTGATTGGATAGAAATATTTTTCAGTATTCCTCTACCTAATGTTTCCTTAATTCTTGTATGTCCTGCCATCTGATATTATTTTCTATGCATTTTTCTTTTAATCTGAACTAAAAAAGGTTAAATAATAACATAATTTGTGTATTCATTTAACTAGATGGAAAGCTTGAAATTTTTCAAAATACTTAT
>JAPMOR010019918.1:232711-248417 GCA_026543865.1 Argiope aurantia
ATCTAATAAAGTATATTTTATTTAATTATATACTTTTAGGCTTAAGCATTTTCTTTTAATTGCGGATTATATGGTAACTAAAAATAATTTAACTATGCATTGCCAAACCATTTTGGAAAGTCCCATTGAAGTAACAGAACTTTAAAGTGGGCACAACTTATCCTTATTTCAAAAGACCAGATCACTGCTGATTAGTTCTGAATGGATGTTAGAGAAAAGTTCAAAATGGTCTTGATCATGCATGTATTCTTTTTAGATAATTGGAATTGTTTTTTATTTGTGAAGATGAAATTTAGTAATCAAATTTTTATTCTTCCATCCCTGATGTGCTAAAATTTTGTATGTGTCTGTGTTCTCGATACCAATGAACTATTTTAATATTTTCGGAACTTAATTATCAGTTAATCAGTTGAATTAATTATTGATAATATACTAGAAGCGCTAATTAATAGCTAACTTGAGAAAACTTTATTTTCAAAATTCCATAATATTTCAAATAATTAATTATGAAACAAATATTTTATTATATTTAGTTTCGGATATCTATAAATCTATACTTATAATAAAGCTCAATGTGTGTGTTTGTGTGTGTGTGTGTGTGTGTGTGTTGGCGCTCTACAGGCCAGACCATTCAACCTACAGCTACCAAATTTGGCATGTGTATACCTTGGAGGCCGGGAATGTGCACCTGGGGTTTATTTTTTCGAATTTTTAACTAGAATTTTATTTATTTAAAAATTAAGCGAAATTTTGACGTGTTTCTGCTATAACTTCCGAAAATATCACCGCACAAAAAAGATTTTTACATGAAGTTAAAGATCAAAAATTTATCTTTTAAATGATACTAATGTTTTAATCTTAAAATTAAATTTCTATTTTTAATGAATTTTTAAATAAATATTTTAACTATGTTTTTCAATAATTTTTTTCGTAAAAAATAAAAATTAAGATTAAGCACGTTTCGCATTCATGGGAAAAAATTAGCTTTTTTCAAAGTGTTGCCATCACATTGATTAAAGCCCCAATTAAAAATAAATTAAATCTTTTTGGAAATGAAATCAGCAAAAATATAATTTTCGGCACGTGTCAGTAGGAAATGAAACAAATATGAAATATTATTTTTTCTAAAAAATAAATTCAAGAAAAATTATTTTATGATCTTTTACACTCTCTATACAGGGTGTTTATTTAGCCCGGACCCATTTTGATGTTTAATGACTCATAAAATAATGAAGATATAAACAAACTTATGGCATTTATTGATGGAATAAATCATACATTTTCCTTTTCAGGTTTGAATATTTTTACTTTTGTAAATATCGTCTGCGCGTATTTTTAATTTCAGATAATTTCATTTTCCAGTATAAATATCTGTACTTTTCTAAATATCGTCTGCTTATTAATTGCATTTTTCTCTCTTTTGTTTTTGGCAACTATTAAAATGTTATGTTTACTTTTGGTGCGTTTGTTCTATGTAGTACTTTAGTATGTGATGTTTTATTCGAGCGGATATTAAGGAGAATGCATACACCACAAGAGAAAGCTCAGATTTTATGGTGGTCATAGAGTTAATTTCCAATAAACTAAATCACGGACTTTTAAGAGTTAATTTCCAATCACTTAAACTGACTGATTTATGAAAATTTGAATATCACTATTCAATAAAAAAAGGAAAATTTTAGATTTTCCATCGATCGCTTTAAAGAAAATACGCCAATCACCGCGCAGGTTTCTCAAGATTAATTGGCATAAGATTATGAAAATGGTGAGTTTTTCTAAATTTTTAACATTTAAAACTTCATAAATAAGTCTTAGTTGATCGTGGAAAATAGAAACATTCATTCATTTATTTAAAATTTGGTGTGTCCAGAATATTTCTCAGAATATGATACCTTACTGCATTAAATTTAGACTTCATAATTTTTGAAATATATTTATAGGCCGGAACAAGATATTATTATTGATTTCATTTCAATCCTTTTGAAAGCAAAACTAAAAACTGAATTTTATGCTGAATCTCAGAAATTTTTGTTAAATTATTGTTTGAGATATTACATAAATGATGAAAAATATTTTGTAGTTAACATAAGACTTAAATACCGAGCGATTCTGTTTGCAATACTCACATTCAATAATAATAATAATTAATAAATAACAATAATGATGATAAATATTTTGTAGTTAACATAAGACTTAAATACCGAGCGATTCTGTTTGCAATACTCACATTCATTAATAATAATAATTAATACATAACAATAATGATGATAAATAAAATAAAACGCTTGGTTTTATTAAAAAATATCTTAATATTAATTGGAATTTCATCATTTACATTTTAAATTAAAGTTGAAGTTTTGCCGGAAATGATAACAAATTAGCAAAATATATATAGTAAATTGAACGAAATGATCTAAAGATTATAAGTTTGGTATGAATATCAAAATTTGAAGATTAAAAATATTTTGTTCGAGAATCCTTTAAGAGACCAGTTACTTAAAATATTTAATTGAAAATTGTAGCGAGCGGTAATACTGGCGAACCGGCTGGTCGCCAAAGGCGGCTAGTATAAAATATATATAAAAAATTTGAGTTGGAGAATCAGAAAAGGGAATTGTTTTTATAACTAAAGGTACATGTATTAAAAGTATTGTTCTTCTATTAAATTTCCATTCCCATATTTAACACTCAGTAACCAAAGTCTTTTATATTTTTGACTGATGACTGGTTATTAGAATAAATATACCAATTATTTTTATTGGTTCAAAAATATATGAGAAAGAATTAAATTAATCAACAGTTATACATTTTAAGTAAAATGCAAGCCTTTCATATTTCCAGTTATGCAATCAGGTTGATCTAAAACAGTTGGAAAAGTAGGATTACTTAAAAGTTTTTCGTAGTGAACTACGCAAAGATTCTTTAAACGAATTCCTAGAATGAATTAAAAAGTACATGTTTTGTCTCGTTTTGAGTCTAGAAGTATTTTCAGATTGCTTTATTTTTAAAAACTACTAACCAATTTAGACTCCTTAGTTGAAGCTTCCTGCGAATTTATAAATAGAGCAGACCTACAGTAATGCATTATTATCATTGTTTCTTTTTTTTCATTCAGAAAACAAAGTAAGCTTCAAAATCATATTCAAGCATAATATTACTTAAGCGATGGAAGCATCAATATATTTTCTCGAAGTTACTCAAGATATGAGATATGAGTAATCTTATGATTTAATTCGGCGAACTAATTTTCAGGCAACAGTTGTGATTAAAAATAAATATTTAATTTCTCAAAAACCAGCTAAGATTGAAAAATCGTAATTCAAAATTATTTGCTTCTCTTCTTGGATTTTCAACTAATGGTTAAATACATTCTTATTTTTTTTGTAATGTAAATTAATTAAAACTGACTAAATTTGATACTGCCATTTTCAAATACTTCAGCTACAGAATTTCTTTAAACGTGCTTCATAGATAGGTCCAAAAACTTTCGAAATGAGACTAATTATTTTTTTATATCTGACACCATTATTTAAATTCGACTCTCTAATAATAAATATAATACATTTCAACGTTATGATAACATAACACAATTCATGCTGTAATGTAAAGGGATTAATAACAAACCCATTAAAATTATGAGATAATCAGAAAACATATTAATTAGCAACTAGAGTAAATCAAGGGGAAAACCATTAATATAAAATTATGGGGGTTTATGGATAACATAATGTATATAATCACGACATTTTCCTTTATTGCCAACAACATGTCTTATCTTTTCGTATATCACATGATTGGCTTAAAATTTCCGAATCCATTAAACGCCAAAACATTACTTTTTACTTGGACTTTAATTTTCTCTTAAAGTATGGTCTTTACATATTTATTATACAACTGAAATGTTCACCATATAAGAATCTGCAAATCCCCTTCTCATAAATAGAAACAAAAGCTTAAATCGTGAGGACTTTAAAAACTGAAGAATACCCATTGTATGAAATTAAGTCCTATTTTCGTGACCATTTTCAAAAGAGAATTCTCTTTTCATGAAAACACTTCCACGCAATAAATTCCTGCCTCTTTTCTTTTTCAGTATCTATCACAAAAGATTTATGTTTGAAATTTCGAAAGATAAAAAAAATTGCGAGTTATCTTTTACGAGTTTAAGGTGATTGACCAATATCTTTCACAAGTTAATAAAAATAAACGACTGAAGATAATGGATCGAATAAAGCAATTTTTACTAAATGCAATGAAATTTACTAAAAGTTTAGAAAACTGTTTAGATAACTCTATTCTTTTCTGGATTGATTCACTTTATAAATTAGTAAGCTTAGAATTGGTTAAAAATATAGTCCATTCTGTAATACTTTGATACTTCCAGAAACTGAAAACCACTATCTTTATAAATTACGAAACTTTTTAAAATATAAACAATTTAAAGTTATAAGATCTGTTTCAATACTCAATAAACCTCTTTCATAAGGAAAAATTATAATTCATTTTTATGTGAAATTATTAATGAGTTTAAACTTAAAATCCAATTAATTTAGTGTTTCACTGTGTTTTCTATGTGTTTTGTTGTGCTCAATAAAATTCAGAATAACTTTTAGAAATTTTTTACCAACACATATTTGATTTTTTTCTTTACCGAATAAAATATTGGAATTTTTTTTATCGTGTACTATCAGAGTTTTGTAAGTTTTATGCTGAAAGCTAATCTTCTAAAGAGAAAATAAATATATTTGAATTTTGAAACTAATGGTTTTTCTACAGTAAGCATTTGAATTGATGCCTTTTAAAGAGCACATTTTTTTCTCATTATTATTTCATGTCTATTCCTTAGAATAATAAATAGAAATATATAAAGTAGTCATAAAAAGAATTGGAGCATTTTTGCATTACTAAATATAATTATAAATTCAAGTAATCGAAGATAACTTTTAATATGTATTTCAAAATAGAAAATTCCAAGACAAATTAACCAGTTTCCATAGCGTAAACGTCGAAAACTACATTTCTTATAAAATTAAATGAGAGGTATTTGTATTTCTGAGAATTCAATAATACGTAACTTAATATTTTCATTTCCAAGATACTTGTTCTTAAAATCCTTTTTAAAACTCACCGAGGTTTTTTTTTTTTTTTTCATTTAAAAATATTTTTATTATTTACGATGGCACTTTCAAGGTGAAACTGCGCGTTGTATCTACCAAATAATGACTGAGGCGTTTGAATATAGAATTTTAAAAAATTAATATATATTATTTTAAATATGATTCGTTTACGTCGAAACATTCTGTCGTAAACTATGCAATGAAAAAAGTCTAGATATGTATATGATCCTTAAAATGGTTACTTTTACTCCTTAAATGCCATATTTACTTGATAAGTAAATGTGGTATTTAATGAATAAGCATCCTTAATGCTATATGCCATGATATTTAAGGTAATAATAGTGAAATGACATGTGTATGGATCTCTATAGTTGACTAAATAAAATTAAGAATAATTGATAGATCATTAACCATGTTTTATGAATTCACAATTCTTATAGAAAAAATACATTGACATTTTTTTCAGAAATATTTTTGAAGCTTGTTACATCTTTCTTTTACGATTTTACTATATTGCACAAAATATGGTAAATTTTGCAAATCTGATCACTTATAGATCTTTCAAATCTTATGACCAGTTTTTAAAATACGCAATTTAATATTGTTTGTGGATTATCAAAACAATTAAGACATACTTTAAGCTATTCTTTCAGTTATATTATTTCTACACACATTGAATTGCTCTCGAATTCAAAATGCTTTCTAGATATTGCATACTCACTTTCATAAATGGAATTCCGCTAATCAATATTTGTAATATCTAAGTAATGCATTTCTTGCGTTTCTTTTAAATGAAAACTGAGTTTGATAAGCATATTTCTTTATTATTGTATTCTTTATTATTTAATCAGTGCCTTGTATTTGAAGTACCATCTTAGCTTCTCCATTAGGTGACACATCCTACTTGAGACATTTACTGTCATTTCAGTCTGTATAAGAATCAAAAGACACTTGAGATCTTAGGGTGGATCCAAATGATTAAATGAGTTCAAGCATGGACCCTTATAAAATTCTTGGATTTCCAATTCATTTAATTACAGATTGCAATATAAAAATAATCTGCGATTCTATACACGCGTCATTATAAGTAAAGGAATTTTTTTTAATTCCTTAGAGATTTTAAAGATATTTTTGTAACAATGAGTTTGCTTTTTCAATCAGCTAACCAAAAAGATAATGAAGAATTTGTTTATCGAATAAATTTATTATAAATAAGTATATTAAAGATAATTTAACTGTTTATAAATCGTTATAGCAGCTAACAAAGTCAGGCGCTAAAGAATTTTAATCTACAATATTTTTACCCTAGAATGAAAGATATAAGACACCGCTATGAGTTGGGGAACTCTTCTGAGAGATTGGCGAGAAATTAGTCGCCAAGTAAGGAAAAGGGGGAAATAGAGATAAGCTTTGGATTCCGGGAAAAAGAAAGAAACACTGCGACGTGAAAAAAAAAATGAAATGTTAATTGTGTATGTGTTTATATATTATGCTGTGTCACCTTTTCTAAAGGCCTATAATAAAAATATATTTACTAAAATCGCCATTCGTTGTCTCCGATCATAGATCATTCGTATAAATATAATGCGATTGGTGAACGAGACCCTGACAAAAAATCAGCAGTTCAGTTGACTGATCATTCCAATCCCTCCCCCCACCCCACCCCCAAAATTAATAGCTGTTATTATGATGTATATTCCTTGTAACAGAATATTTAGGAAGACTTAGGGTAAACTTTTAGAAATAATTTAAATTTTTTAATAATTCACTTTTTACTTAGTAAGAATTTTTTCTTTTATAAATTTAGATTCAAATTTCCTTTCAAAGTGTTATTCAAAATTGTTTTTGACTATTTTAACTTGTTTCTCCCTCTATATTTAGGTTTAAAGTTTCATGATAGTTTTTTTTTGTATGCTGCACTTTATTAATCTTAATTTCGGCATTAATTAACATCAAAATTGCATTTTTAGTGTTCGTTTTTATGAGAATTGACAAAGAATCGAGAAAATTCTCCGGAAAACAGAGTTAAAAATACAGTAAATACCTTAAATGCAAAATACAGCAATTATGAGCAGAAGAAAATATTTTTCAATTACAAAATTTAATTATTTAATAATTTAAAAACATTCCATATAGAACTTTCTCAGAGGGTATACGTTTCGTTGATTCGCAACATCTGAAAAAGAGAACAGCAAAAATTGAATAAAATAAAGCTGGATTATAGTTTGTGTGGTGAGTTGTTTTGAACTCGAATGGAATTCAATTGGAATGTTCAGATTTAACGTGAAACTTCTCGGGTTTTTTTTAAATCCTTACCCAGACTTGGATACTCATTTGCAATAACGCCTGCCAATTTTTTTCATAGGGTTGTACAGCTCAATTAACTGAATGAGATGATTCAGAATACGAGTTGGAAAAAAAATGTTTATTTCAATTTATTTAAGATTAAACATTTCTTCATTTCATTTCTGCAGGGCCTCAATGAATTCATTGAATATAAAATCGAGAAATATTACTAATAGTTATACCATTTTTTAAAGGTAACAAAAATTAATGATATCTAAGGGAATGCAGCATCAAATAGTAAAAACGCTAGCAAAATTTACTAAAAATATAAGTTTTGACCTCGCTTAGCATCGGGGTAGAAGAAGATCTTAATCGATCTTCTTCCACCAATCTTCTCGCTAATAGTCATTTTCTAGTTTCCGAAAATTAGAAGCACCACTAAAAAATGTAATTACAGTTTTAAGAACGGTTATTGATAAAATTAAGTGATCGAATCACCTTTGGTTACTAGCTTTTCCCCCACGTTATTGACTTTTAAGGCTTTTAAACTATTAACGTGCAGTGTTTTTTTTTTAATTTCATCCTGCTATTTAATGTGACTGAAAAGATGAATTTAATTGAATTAGTTTACAGTAAATTTCTTTTTCAAATGAAAAAGTGTATATACTAAGAAATAAAAGCGGAAGTGGAAATCCTATTTCGGGGTTAATAATGCTCAAAGAAGTATTTTTTTTTAAATTCCAGAATTGGAAGAAGCACGCGAGTGAATGTTTTGAAGAATGAATTTAAATTCTATCATAACATTAAAAACATTATTACAGATTATAAATCAAATAAAATTTTAAAAATTTGTAATTTTTAAAGAGACTTTTTATTAGTTTTAAGATAGTCCAAAAATCAATTTTTCGAAATAATTTTTGGAAGGCTTGGGCATTTATTTCCATAGATAAGTCATAGTGATTACTTATCTGACGATGGCTAAGCCTATTTTCGCATTCGATTAAACCTTCTGTTTGACTCCTATTTCTATCACCTAAATGTCAAAGATATCTTCCTTTCTCTCAGTGAACGGACGATTCTGTAACAGGCCGAGCACCCTTCTTAGCATTTCTAATATTGTTTTAGAGTTCCATTAATTAGTCTAGCGAAACATTGAATTGAGTGCAGTTATAAGGGTTCAATGAAACAGTTGGTACCATTCGCATGACAATTTGTTTACATTTGATTGATACCTTTCAACAATAAGTAATAAGAATGATTTCTTTGCCAAGTACGATAGATAGATAGATTAAACATGAATAGATCTCGATTAGACACCAAAAGCTTTAAAATGGTTCGTTTGATTCTCTTCAGACGTTTAACTTCAGAATATGTTCTCAGAAAAAAGTAATACAATTCAGATTTCTTTGTATTTCAAATCAATTATTGGAGTTAAATTCAGTTTTATTTCGTTTTTCCATGTTTTTTTTTGACAATAAACTATAGAGACCGCAGTGGCCTAGTGACATGGTTTGGATTCGAGGCTGGAAAATTCCAGATTCCACTAAAAAGCTCTATGGGAAAAATAAATTTGGCTCCTTCCTGGTCAAACTTCCTCAAGTTGGTATTGTGCTTGATTTTAGAGAGAGAGTGAGAGGGCCAGTTCAGGTGATTGCCTCGTCATCTGACCGTGGTTCAATCGTTCAAGGTTGGTCATAAAATTGTTCACGTGTTTCTTCAAAAAGGAATCTTAATATAAAATAAACTTCACTAAATAGGAAAATTTAAGTGAATTACTACAATTAGTATAGATTTACAAATGATGGATTAATTATGAGATGACTCAAATAAGAAATTTTAATATTTCCTCAAATAAGAAATTTTAATATTTCCTCAAATACTCAATTTTATTTTGAATGTTTGAAAATTCATAATAAGCATTTAGCATTTGAAAGCCTTCAATGGCTAAACAGAAATTAACGGGAGTTTATTTGTTGGAGCAGAATGTTTTAACAAAATTCTGCATTTTTGGACATCAGTTTAGCAGTAACTGAAACATATCCTATATTTGAGGAATTCTTCATGAACTAAATACGAAGCTTATATCACATTTTAAAAAATAATTATAATTGACAGAAAAAGCTATAAAACTATTTAACTATATCATATCCCAATTTTATTCTCTTTAAATAAATACTTTCTGCGTTGTAAATGTATTTCCTATTTTCTTTTGAAAACTGTACCATTTTGTTTCTAAAAAATGCTGCACGTTTTCCAGGGTCAAGATTTTTTTATTTTACTTTTTTGAGAACAGAAAATGTAAGACAAGACTATTATAAAAGTAAATGCAATTTAAAATGTCATTAAGTTAAGTCATGCTACTTCCACGTGAAAAGATACTTAAGACTTTTGTATAGATACGATTCGCATTGACAGATGAAATGCACACGCAAAGGACTCGAACACGCTGTTTTACTTTCTTAATGTGAAATTTATTCTCAATTATACTTTTTTTCCTGAGTGGCAACTTCCGAAAAATAGAATCAAACTTATAAAATGGGTTTACCTGCTTTTAGAATTTTGATGTGTCTTAACTGTTCGAAACAGATTACATCTCTTCTCTAAGTTAACTTTAATTAAAACAGAACTTCCTTCTTCAAATCTCTATTCTTACTTTTGGAATTGCTTCGGTGGCCTTATGGTAAGGTCTCGGCTTCGGAACCGGAGGCTTTCAGGTTCGAGGCCCGATTCCATAGAAAAACCGTCGTGGAAGTGGGTGTGATGTATGTTAAATCCATGGGGACCAAACGCCCTCCCACTGTGTGATATGGAAGTTTGGAGAGGGAGGTGTCAGCTCAGGTGTCGTCCTCGTCATCTGACCGCGACTCAAATTACGATGTCCGTCCCGAAATAGCCCTAGAGTTGCTTTTAAAAAAACGGGATGTTAATATAACTAAATTAAACTAAACGCATCGCGGGTGAAATTTCATAATTTAGAATATAAATTAAGATCAAAGAACATCCAAACTATCGAAATGTTTAAAGGATATCAGCTTTTTTCATCTGAAATTGAATATTTATTCCTAATTTTTGGTTATTTCTCTAAACCTGAGTTGAGAAATTTTGAAAGTAAGTCATTCGCTGTTTCATACATAGTTTTACTCTTTACCAATATTTTTCTGCTTTGGTTGGATATCTAGAGAAGAAAAATTCCTATTATGAGCAATTAGCGGAAAACAAAAATATCGCCTTTTTTTTAACGATGAATCTTGCCAATACTTTTAACAGCTAACGACTTCAAACGTTCATCCAGGAAAATTGGATGTAGGTGATTGAGGAAAAAAACGAGTGAAAGAAATTTCTATACATGTATTTCATATCAATAACTCAATCAGTGTGCTTTGGCTCCAATAATGTCTGGGGATTGGCTTTTTAGGAGAAAGAAAGTTGGGATCACTATTTCTTCTCACAAATGGCGAAATAGGTACAACAAAAGCTCATGCATCATGCACGAAGCCATACGTGCAAAAAGGAAGCCCCTAACAGACAAGGTCAAAGATTTGATAGGAAGGGCATTCAAAGGACATATTTGACTGCTCAGGAATTGCGAAATAATAACGCCTTTTCAGAGAGGGAGGTAGTAAAAAGCCTTTTATATATTGAAGGAGGTTTTTATTTTTGAACTTTATTTCAGTTGACAATATTTCTTTAATTTGAAAGCAAAGGTTTTATTCCTTTTACTAATAAAAAGGTGTTAACACTAGAATGTACTTTATTACTTATTGGTAAATTTATATATGATTAATACAAATTAGCAAATTTAATAAAAATAATTTTTAAAAATCCACATTTATATATGGACTAAAAAGAATTTTTTATGTTTTCACTATTTTCTAATATTTAAATTTTAATACATAATGAATTATCATTACACACTTATGTAATTTGTAAATCTTGGATTTTTTTTTTTCGCTATCAAATGGCACCACTCGAGTGATACCAAAATTTAACGACATTGATCGATTAGCTGGCAAATTAGTTCAACAAATATAACAAGTGTGCAAGTAGAAACTAGATTCTGAAGTTGGTAGCATTAAAAAATATACTTTAATGCATCCAATCCACCCACACTTTAGGATATACGTAATAAATAGGATATACGTCTTTTCTGTTTGTTTTTTTACATAAGTTTCAGTCATTTACAATTTGTCATTTTGAGCGTCTCAAAAGATATATGATGCTGAGGAACATTTACGTCATTGCCTTCTATTCTTTCAAATGGAAAGTAATGCTGATAAGCTAAGAAAGTGAATAATTCGCTTTTGATTGAACATTCTGCGAATCATTCAATAACAAAAACAAGCGGTTTGCAAGATCCGTAATAGAAATTTTAATCTTGAGGGCGATCCACGTCCAAGTGCAGTAAAAAATTTTGTAGACTAAGAAATTCCACTTTTACTTGATGAAAACCATGTCAAACTCAAGAAGAGCTTTTAGAACAATTTAGGAGTTTCACACCAAACAATGTCACTTCATTTGCATGTAATGGGAATGATTCAGAAGAAAGGAAAATAGGATCCTCATAAACTGACGGAACAGAACAAAAGCGATAAGTTGATATAAATTGATATCTGCATAAATTTGCTTTCTTGGTACAAAAGATTTTTTTGTTGCTCAAAATCATTACAGGTAATGAAAAGTGGGTTTTATATAACAATCCAAACTTAGAAAAGAATGGGTTGATCCAGACCAGCCATCAACATCAGTCGCAAAAAGCGAATATTCATGTCAAGAAAGTGTTGCTGTACGTCTAGTGGGATTGGATATCAATCATTTATTACGGATTTTACGAATTCTGTAATCTGGTCAAACTGTTACAGCTCAAAGCTACCACACTCAATCGATTAAATTAACTGATGTTTGGAGAAAAAGACTTTTACATTCCAAAGAAGGGGGAAGTGATACAATTGCATGGCAGTGTTCGTTCACATACAGCAAAATAAGCCCAGGAACTCATCTTTTTCCTTAGGCAGGGAAGTTACTTAGCATACGGCTTATTCTCCAGATTAGGCACTTTCTTGTTACCACTAATATAGACTGATGTCTTCAGTTCACGAAAAATGAAAATGCTATAAAATGGCTCGGTGATTATTTTATTTCGCAATTCCCAAGTTTCTATCTCGAAAACCTTCATCATGTACGCGATAAATGGCAAAATATCATCGATAACAATAGCGAATACTTCGATTATTAATCTTTGTAACAAGTAGTTTTTCAATAAAATTGAATTTGATTAATAAAAATTTGCCTTGCATACTTAAAAAAACTAGTATAATGCTATCGAGTACGATCAATCTATAAGAGAAAATTTCATAAATCAAGACAAAAGAAAGTGTGTAAAAAAATCAATTATAATATTCCATCATTATAAACACGAAGCAATTTAAAGTCGCTTATGCACTCAAGTTACGGTAAATTGTAAATAAAACCCTATTTATTTTTTATCAGCATTTATTCATTAAGTTTATTATCAAGTGATACACTGTGGGTTGCTAGCATTAAGTTTATTTTTGAAAGCTATCCAGGAACTTAATTCAACAGCTTTCAACGAAGTTAAAATTGAACTGAAGATTCAATTTCAACAAAACTTTTTGCCCTTGCTTGAGAGAAATGATCAACTATGAAATGCATATTTTCTTTAATTGCAAATCTGTGGAAATAGATAATAATTTTCGATATAACTGATATGAGTGATACATATATTGAAAAGGTATCATAATCTTTTAAATAACTACTTTAAATTCATTCATTTACTTTTCATAATTATACTCAGTGTATTTTTTCTTTTATGGTAAAAGTAATAATTATTTTTTTTGAAAAAATAAGAATTTATACGTTATATATTTCGCCTCTATCTCTAATTATGATTAAGTTGAATAAGAACACATATATATATATTATATATATATCACACGTTTTGCGGAGTACTTTTAAAAGCTAATTATTTATTCGTTGAAATTATTTTGCCGCAATTGAAAAATAATTTTTAATATTCTTTTACGAAATGATAATCGCAACATTCACTCAATAAAATCACACATCAACGCATTGATCCTCACAACAACAGAATGAATAATTTCAAATTATAAAAATCAATCATTGTAATAACGCGATTTGGACGTTTCGGAAGAAACCTTCAATGTTTGAAACAAATAGAATTTGATTCTAAGAATTATATTTTGTTGAAATCTAGTATAAAAGAGGCGTTTAATAATATAGCCAATAGACAATATTCTCAAATATAAGGTAGTTGTTGTTTTTAAGAAGCAAACTAATCAAATGAATTTTAATTCCGAAATATGTTTGATGATAAGTTAAGGAATCTATCTTATTACAAATATCTTGAAGGAAAATGAAAATGTATATACTGATTCTAATGATATACTGATTGAAATCTACAAAACAATATCTATAAAAGATGCTTGAATCATATTTTCTTATTATGAATATCCATGTGTTTTACAATTATATATGGCTGAAAGTGAATAAATATCAATATATATCTGAAACAAATATAATAAATTATTTGATTGAAATAGCTAATACATGCTGATTACTATTAAAATCAAAATATTCACAGATTACCTTTTTTGTCTTGTAATAAGTACTAATCATTTTCTTCTCTTCAATAAAAGAAGTAAATGATAGATGTTATAGCCTTGCATAAATACAAATTGCTGTAAATAGTAATAATTCTATCCTTATTCAGTGTAATTTTTTTCTACTTTCTCTCTAATTAAAGTTTTATTTATTTCAAGAAATTCCTTAGAATTCAATAAAATCAATAAATACAATACAATCTTTATTCTAAAATTCTCAGAATTCTGAGAGCACAATAGTTTTTTCAAAAAACGATTGTGGCTATGAAAGAAATAGTCTTATGTTTTCGATTATTGAATTAACTTGAAATCGTCATACAGCTATTAAAACAATCGAAATTTGTAAAACATTCTTTAAAAGTTTGAGGAAAAAAATAGACTTTCATTTAGGCTTCATAAGCATTTTTACAAAACTAAATTCGAAGAAAGAACTTGACTAAAACGGTTTAGCAAAGTTTTGTACAAATATTCGTTGTCTATTCTTTAGGAAATTCATGACATTCAGTGTCGAAAGGGATACCTTTCTGATGTTAATGTCTACAATATATTTTATGAGACGTATTCGGTTTTGTAACAACCTCTGTATTGTAATAAAATTTCGACATTCATATAAAAAATCCCAGTGAAAATTTTCTCAACTACCGAAGTAATTTTTAATTATAATATCACCTAGTAATAAATGTCGCTTATTACAGCATATTATCTAGAAATGTTTTCTTCTGTGCGTGTGTATTAGAAATTTTCTGTGTATTTCTAAAAAGTATCAAATTCTTTATAAAAGTATCTAAAGAGTTCTTAATATATATAGTATCAAATTCTAACTTTAAGAAATTTAAATTTAAAGAGTATAAAATTATTACTCGGAAATCTCCTATTGTTTCAAAGATGCTGAACAACTCAGATATTAAAGTGTAAAGAAACCTCTATATTTATGCATAAAAATATCTACGTATAAAATATCTATAAGTGCAAATTTAGAAGAAAGTGTTTGCTTAATTTTACTATGGAAAATCCTTCCTTTTATTTTCGTTTTGTATGCATTTTTCTTTTCATTTGTTTACTCTTTCATTTAATTTCAGTTATTGTTTCCTTTAAATACAATTAAAAAGAAAGATTCTATTTGAAAAAGAAATTTTTTTAATGATTGATGATTTTGGAAGTTTGTTCAATGGGAATAATTCCATAAAGCACTCCATCTACACTTTAGTTTTATGGAAGCCGTATCTCAGGAAGCATAATTCAATAAATATTTGTTACAGCCTATCAGCTCAACCGCAGGTAAATTTCCTTTTATGCCAGACATATTCTCGCGTTTTCAAGCAGGACCTCCAACAGGGGTGAATTGTTGGAAGGCAGACAAGTGAAGATATTTGTTCTGCCGCAATATAGAGGAGACGTCCGTGCCTTGCTGCGGTAAAAGGGATTGTTCTGATGAAAATGACGACCGCTTGCAGTGATGAAAGCTTGGATCTAATAGAGCTGCCATTTTTATATCCAGCTGGCTTAATGTAGTGCTTTTCAAACGAGATTTCTATTCAGAGCTATTTCCACCCTTATAACCATTTTTTATTGAATGAAATGTTCTTCATAATATTGTCTAATTTGGAAAAAGATCCTTTATATACAATTATTCTGACTCAGTTGTTATATATTATAATGGGAACT
>JAPMOR010019918.1:248817-268684 GCA_026543865.1 Argiope aurantia
CCCGAAAATCCCCTGAAATTAGACCCAAGAGATATACCATATTAACAGAAAGGAAAATACAAAACAAGAAATTAGAAGAAAAACCACTAATAAGTAAAAATACAATAACAAAAAAAACAATAAAAACCAAAATAATATAAAATAACACTAAAGAAAAAAAAACAAAAAGGCATCCCTTTAAATAACAACTTTCTCTTTCATACCTTTAAATAACAACTTTAAAATAACAAAACTATGTAACTACCATTCCAATCTAAACTCTAAAATTTTCAAAAATCTAATTTTCTCACAAGTTAACAGGATCAAAAGGGTTTGCAATAATAAAAATTCCTATATTAAAGCATCAAACAACCTCATTAAAAATGAATTTCCTAAAAATTACTGTAATGTCAATTTTTTAATTAAACAAGGTATGGTTTGGGATTAATCCTTTGGCTTAAATAAAAAATAGAACTTTCCTTGCATATTATATTACTCAATAGGTGGCGCTGGGAGCTTACAATTTTTACCTAAATTACCGTTAGCTTTGTGTTTTTAATAAGCGGGTATCACAATCGATAGCTTAAAATTTCCTTGACTGTTGATGGTTTGTTCTTACCTTTTCGTTTTTTTCTTTAGTGTTATTTTATGGTATTTTGGTTTTTATTGTTTTTTTGTTATTGTATTTTTACTTATTAGTGGTTTTTCTTCTAATTTGTTGTTTTGTATTTTCCTTTCTGTTAATATGGTATATCTCTTGGGCCTAATTTCAGGGGAATTTCGGGTCATGAGGAATCATTATTAGACTTAATTGTCTGCATTTCCTTAATAAAAAAAAATCCCTTTTTTTGAATCCCTGCCTGAGGGTGACCCTTGAAAAAGTCTTCAGGCCGGATTCATTTTTATATTTTGTTATATTTTTTTATTTGGTTTATTTGTTTTTCCTATTAACTTGATTTTTATAATTTTGTATCAGTTCATCTGTGTTTTAGAAGTAGCTGCATTTACGCTCTCTAAATACTATGAAGTTTTTTCCTGTTCCATTTTTGGTTTTAGTTTGAATAGGAAATAATTTTTAGTTGCGATTTCGAAACTGGTTTGTTTTCGTTTTCATTTTAGTTTCGTTTTCAAACTATTTCTTACTTTAGATTGGTTACTTATATATATATATATATATATATATATATATATATATATATATATATATATATATATATAAACATTATTCTTTTTAAATAACTTCATAAAACAAAGCATTAATCCAATGCACTCAAACATTTTATGCTTAGAAATTATGACTTCCAAAAGTGTATTTTCTTACTTTCAATTACTATTTATGTAATTTTAAAATTCAGAAGTATATACTAATGCCGATATTTAAAAATCATTTCAAGGATATTTCCTGAAAAAAATGATCTCGTAAAACAAAATAAGGGTTTGTTAAATTATAAAATTTTGCTCTATATTATATTTAATTACTATTTACTTAGGTTTCTTTAAGGTACTTAGTTTACTTACTTTTGTTTAAAATATTTAGTATTTTCAATTACTAAATAACAAAACATAACTAGATAAATCTTTTAGTTCGATCCATCTTCAAGTTTTAACTCAAAACTCTTAGGAAAATGAAAGTAATTCAATTTAAAACTTAAAACTATTTTAATTGTTATTTCCACCACTTACAACATAAATTGTTTATTTCACATATATGTGATTGATATTAATTTATTTATTAGTTTGAGAATAAGAATTACAATGACAAAATACTTTTAAAACCAAAATTCCATTTTTGCGATAAAAACATCTTTTAAAATCAATTATTTTTACTATATCCAACTCAGTGGCAAATTAAAAACTTCCGCTTTAAAAGCAAACAGACTAAGAGCAATTTAAAGCTATTCTCAAATAAATGTGACTGCAATGAACTCTTGTTCCTATGACCTGTGACTGTAGATCGTGCTTAGGGTACCAGTGGTCGGACAGAATCCTTCCAGAAACATCGTTCCCATGACCATCATCCTTCCACTCTCTGACCTTTGCTCATTTACCTACATCTCGGAGCTCAACAAAACATCTTTGCATTCCCACGACGGGAAATATGGCACCTTTATGGCTAGATCTGCCGCCGTATAGGTCATAGGAACACGACTCTAAAGCACATGCCCATTTACGAATGAGATGCGAGAAACAATACTGTGATTCAGCACGTTTTTCCAAATAAAGGGATTTTAGCACATCATATTTATTTTCAACTGAAAATTTTATTTTTCCATTTCAAATAATTTTGTATTTGATGAATCGCAATCAAATAATGACTTACCAACTTATTTGCATCTCGGCATATGACAAAGGAAACTTTTTGAATTTCCTTTTTATTTTGTATAAAATTGTTGTTACCTGGTAATTTTAAGTCTTACTAATGAACAGTTTTTTTCCTGTATAATTTCCTTTTAATAAAGGATGCCATCAGTTACTGTTGTAATGTTCGTTTCACTTATAATTTTTATTTATTTATTTATACAACACTTACCCAGATTTCAACTTTTACACAGAAAAATAGAAACGTGTAGCAGAATAATCCACTTTCCCTTTTTCCAGGATAAAAGAAAAATTAAAAAATAGATGGCATAAATTAATGTATCATTTAAGCTGTCTTTGAACTATACAATTTGTCACGGATTTCGCGTGAATCTTTCGTTCTCACAAACTGCGTCTATGTAAACAAGTCAATATGCCTGAATTTTACTTTATTATTGACTAAACTTCTTCATTTGTAAAGAACTGTCACATTCTACATTACACATTGTAATCAAACATTACAAAAGCATTTGACAGAAACTTAAGAATGATTAAATGGTATTTAAATACCAGGCAGTTTGAAACATAAAATACAGATATAGTGCGGTATTTCGGAAGTAGGAAAAAATACAAAGTTTTATTATTTAATTATTATTATTATGAAATAATCTCGATGATTTGTGCATTTCTAAGTTCTGATTGATTGGGTTATACTTATATTGATATTATCTAAAAACATCTATAATAAAATTTGTTAACTCCGCAGTTTGATTAAGCTGAAGAATTTCCAAAATTTTCAGTGTATCATTATATAAAAAAAGGATTTTTCCTTCATTTTTGTATTATATAAACTTTCTTCATTCATCTAAATTGAATACTGTTTTTATGCATTCTAAATCGCCATAATTTTATATAGGAAAAGTTCCATATTATGTAATCAGCTGCAAAAAAAAGGGAAATTTATGGTGATTGTTTTTAAACTGTTCGAAATAGGAACCAGTAAAACGGTTTATCAATAAATAATGAGCCACTTATTGTTCCCGGTATTTTTTTTATACCAGCAACTCTGTAAATCATGCACAAAAATATAATACACTCTTTTCATACTGCTTAGCTGAGCTACAGTAGCTGCGAAGAGAGCGCTAAAATTATGATAATAACCTCTGGCATAAAAAATAATAATAATAAAGTTATAAACTAGAACAAGATTACTTTCGACGGCAAAACAATAGGAGGGAATTTATGCAAACGGCGAACGATTCTTTTATAATTACTATACCCGAAAGTGTGGGAAAAAAATCTTTTCTAAAGTGAGATTATTTTGTACAAAAATTAGTTCACAGATGGAAGATTAAAGTGTTGATCAAATAAATTTCTCACTTGCTTATTTTTTAAAACAAATTGACGAATGATTTATACATTGACTTATATATTTTATAATTGTTCTTATTGCAAAAAATTAGGTAAGTATAAATATTACTTATCATTTGTTATAATTTAATCATTATTTATTATATTATTTATGTTCAGTATACAATTTATTTTTATGTACTTTTCTACATGTGTGCAAGTCTCCCCCAGTATTCAAAAATCAAATAAAATGTCTGAATTTTTATTTTATATTCAAAGTAATTACCGATAATTCCCGGTAATTTACCGATATACGTTTTCCTTTCTTTTTCTTCATTTTTTTTAAAATTTTAACAGATTACTGGTAAAAGAAAAAAAATCGAAAAATTAGTTAGAATCCTTTTACACTTCATTTTCTGTTATTTATCACAAAGCGAGCACTGAAGACAGAGAACTCATTTTCAAATTGAGGGAGATGTAAATTTTCTCTATTAAAATTTCGTTCCATATTTATTAATTTTATTTTGTTTCAAGTTATGAAATCTCTCTTACGACTACATTGGTATCTCAGTTCTGCATTCGAAAGTTACATACTACCTTTCTTGAAATTAATTGAAACACGATTTCACCTTTCAAAAGATAATCTATGCTTATAATAAAGCTCAATGTGTGTGTGTGTGTCTGTTGGCGCTCTACAGGTCAGACCATTCAACCTACAGCTACCAAATTTGGCACGTGTATACCTTGGAGGCCGGGAATGTGCACCTGGGGGTTATTTTTTCGAATTTTTAATTAGAATTTTATTTATTTAAAAATTAAGCGAAATTTTGGCGTGTTTCTGCTATAACTTCCGAAAATATTACCGCACAAAAACGATTTTTACATGAAGTTAAAGATCACAATTTATCTTTTAAATGATACTAATGTTTTAATCTTAAAATTAAATTTCTATTTTTAATGAATTTTTAAATAAATATTTTAACTATATTTTTCAATAATTTTTTTCGTAAAAAATAAAAATTAAAATTAAGCACGTTTCGCATTCATGGGAAAAAATCAGCTTATTTCAAAGTGTTGCCGTCATATTGATTAAAGCTCCAATTAAAAATAAATTAAATCTTTTTGGAAATGAAATCTGCAAAAATATAATTTTCGGCACGTGTTTGTAGGAAATGAAGCAAATATGAAATATTATTTTTTCTAAAAAATAAATTCAAGAAAAATTATTTTATGATCTTTTACACTCTATATTATTAATCCAATAAATCAGTTTTATTTTAAGGCAGATTTTGTTTAATCTGAACAGGATATCCATTCAAATCAGTGCCACTCAGCTAATTTGTAAACCTTTAGTTAGACACAGATCTGCTAAAATGATCTAATTGGAAAATGATTATATTTTATGTAACTTGATTCAATAAAAGCTCTAATAAATAAAGAATTTTTGATTTTACATAAAGCTTCTGCTGTGGAAATCACGATTAACAAAATGTTCTTGAAACACTAATATTTTAAATAAAAAGAGTTAATTTCCAATCAACTAAATCAATCACTTAAACTGACTGATTTATAAAAATTTGAATATCACTATTCAATAAAAAAAAATAATAATTTTAGATTTTCCATCGATCGTTTCAAAGAAAATACGCCAATCAGCGCGCAGGTTTCTCAAGATTAATTGGCCTAAGATTATGAAGATGTTGAGTTTTTCTAAATTTTTAACATTCAAAACTTCATAAATAAGTCTTAGTTGATCGTCGAAATTAAAAACATTCATTCATTTATTTAAAATTTGGGGTGTCCAGAATATTTCTCAGAATATGATACCTTACTGCATTAAATTTAGACTTCATAATTTTTGAAATATATTTATAGGTCGAAACAAAATATTATTATTGATTTCATTTCAATTCTTTTGAAAGCAAAACTAAAAACTGAATTTTATGCTGAATCTGAGAAATTTTTCTTGAATTATTCTTTGAGATGTTACATAAATTATGAAAAATATTTTGTAGTTCACATAAGACTTAAATACCGAGCGATTCTGTTTGCAATACTCACATTGAATAATAATAATAATAAATAAATAACAATAAAGATGATAAATAAAATAAAACGCTTGGTTTTATTAAAAAATATCTTTATATTAATTGAAATTTCATCATTTCCACTTTAAATTAAAATTGAAGTTTTACCGGAAATGGCAACAAATTAGCAAAATATATATAGTAAATTGAACGAAACGATCTAAACAACAGTATAAGTTTGGTATGACTATCAAAATTTGAAGATTAAAAATGTTTTGTTTGATAATCTATTAAGAGACCAGTTACTTAAAATATTTAATTGAAAATTGTAGCGAGCGGTAATACTGGCGAACCGGCTGGTCGCCAAAGGCGGCTATGATTAAATAAAAGTGAAAATTTATAAAGAGTTATGTACTACAGAAATCCAAACTATTGAGTAGATTTCCTTCGCATTTAGCTAACAAATATTATAAATTGTAAGGTAGATTCGGGTGTCATTTTGTGGATATTTTTGAAAATTAATTGAAAAGTTGGGGGTTTTTTATTAATAAAATACGTTCGATGGATAGAAAGGATAATTTTATCTTTAGTATTGCCATTTTCATTGAATGAAAATATTACCGGTATTTATTTTTATTTATTTATTACCGAATTACTACTTATAGTCTTTTAGCCTCATTTTTTAAAAATTATTTTACATTTTTGAAAAAAAAATAGCTGGCAAGAGTTTTTAAGAATTAATTTTTTATTGTTTGGAATTTTTCGAGAAACTAAGAGATTTTTAAATTGTGTAGTGCAAAGTTTATTTTCATTTTAATCAAAAATAAATTTTCAGATTATAAAAAGATTTCGTGTACTATTAAAATATTTTATATTAAAAATCTTAGACAAATATTTTTCTTCTAGTAAAGTCAAATATCGTAAATTAATCATAAATACTTTAACCAATAATAATACTTTTTTCTATCTTACATTATTTCAAGGTTACTCTTGAATAAATTTTTAATCTTTGCATTTATAGTTTCCTGTCTAAATATCTAAATTTCTAAAGACCAGTATCTTAGAAGATGAAAATAATATAAATAGAAAATATCTAAGTCAACGTATTATTACAGTCAACCGTTTACGACATCAATAAATTTTATTAATTTTTAAAGATTTTCTTGGAGATATTGCATATAAATTGCATTAATGAGTTTTTTTTTTTATTTCGGATACAGAGATAATTGCGTTTAGTGTTGGCTGTAAAAAATTTCAATGTATCTTCAAAGGTAAACTAGTGAAAGACTTTTAAGTGCTTCGAAATTATATGATAATTTTCGATTGAGGGAATAAAAAGGTTGTCACATCAGTATGTAATTAAAAGTCAAATAAAAATTCTAATAGGTTAGAAGGAATGTGAAAGTGTTTCAAATGAATAACTGTCAACTTTCCCAAAATGTAAAATGAAAGCTTTTTTCTTACTCTGTCTACAGGCGACTAATCTGAGTAGAATCCCAAGCTTCAACTGGCGGAAAGTGAAGCTTTCACCAATTTTGCCAGAGCCTATGGCAATTTCCAATTCCAGTGTCAAAATATCTATAAAGTTGATAAAACTGCGTTAACAACGATTCAGACACAAATAAAGATAATTATAAGGAAAGGCACCAAAGGAACCCTGATAAATGTAGTTCATGCTGTTAGATCTAATTGCAACTCAATTTATCTTGTTTGAGATTACTTTCTTTCAAAAGCACCTGACTGAAGGTTAGTGTTCAGAGAATAAATCTGAATGGATGACTTGCAGTGTTTTTAGAGCTTTATATTGTATAAAATATAACAGAGTCACCAAAGAAAGACTTGTCCTATTTCTTCTAGACAATCATCAGCCTCAACTTGATTTACCAACAATGGATATGGTCAAAGAATGAGGAATGATTTTTTTTCTCTGTCTTATCTCGCATATTATATAATCGGCAACTATTAGGTCTACATTTCAGTTTGTCGAAAAATTCATTAATACTGCTATTGATTCATCTACTAAGAACAACCCTTAAAAGACTAGCGTCCATGATAGTACATTCCTGAAAAACGACTTATCAAATTACATAACGCTGAAGAAGCTTATGGCAAGTTCTCACAATAAATAAATTCCCTTGACGGATGAAACATTGTAAAAGATGCACGATACATTGATGTAATTACAGGGAAATATCCTTTCATATCAGAAAAAGTTTTTTCAATATCACAAGCAGGCTTTCTTTACAAATAAGTACATCTTACTCCTTCTATATTGGTGCTAATTCATATCAGGAAGTAAGACCATTTTTGACGGTATGAAAGCGGTCTGTAAATGGAAAGTGGTCATTTGAGAAGATTTAAAGGTGAAAAAACTTCAAACCAAAATTGCAAAATAGTAAACTATGAAGATAGATCTTGCACTCACTGAAAGAAAAATAACATCAATTGAAACGTATTAACGAAGAAAAAAGTTTCCAAACTGATGTCTTCGGGCGAAGAGAGCGACTATTGGTATTAACTAAAGTTTGCCGAACTATTCTCAAAATTCAGAGGGCCAACAAAATGCTTCGATGTCGCAGTTCATAACAGATTCAGTACAGTAATTCAGATAACAGTACAAAAACAGTAATTCAGATAATGATTATGACGATTACTCATCAGAATCGTTTATAAAATTAAATGCATTTAAGGAATAACGATATAGATTGATAGACCTATTGTTATTCTATGGAAATAACGAAATAATAACATAATAAAAGCATATGGATATTATATTTATTTGCAATGCTTGATGTATTTTCTGTAACAAACAAACCATCTAGTGTAATTATATATTCCATTGTGAGGGAACATGGTACAATGTACGTAATTGTATAAAACTCTTATTACTTTTGAATTGTTATTCTCTAATCATTTTTAAAAATATGTTGTGAATCTGAAATAATTGGAGAAAAGTTTAAAGTGCGTTTTTGTATTTGAAGTTGTTTCTTTTAAATAAATTTTTAAAAAAATATTGCAACAACTAACGTGGTCTCCCCTTCATTAAGTACTTAAAAATAAGGGAATTTGTTACATCAAACAATTGTAATGTATCCTTCGTCAGTAATTAATATTCTTTGCTTAAAAACAGATTTGTATATAGTGTTGTTTGAATTTAAGCCCAAAACAAATGTTCAGCTTTTGAAGTTCAACCTAAGGAATGATTATTCTTTCAAAAATTCTAAGGTAGTTTTAATTTTTACTTCCATTTCAACACATTTGTTTACTTTATTGGGGTACATAGGTATACACAGATTTTCTTTACTTTCTTCTGTTTCTATTAAAAATTGTAAAAAAATTATTTAAGATACAGCATATATAATAGGTTATCATAATTAAAGAAAATAAATGTCACAGAAGCTATAAGCAGAAAATATAGCGATCAATACAAAAGAAAGTCAAGAATTCGAAGTCACTGAAGGAAGTATAAATTGTTAAAAGTGGAAGTAGATTAAGAAGTGAAACTTATTCATATTTGAATATGAGCACAAGTTGCTAATAAGTGGAAATAATGGTTAAAATTTTCTCGTCATTTTGAAACAAACTCCAATAAACATAATTTTTAAGAATGCAGTTTTATTTGTTTAACACAAAAAAGTAGAGCATTTAATTAATTTTTTTACATTTTAATATTTGATTTATTATTCATTAATATAAATATTGTGGTATATGGAAATCAGTTGCTCTGAAATTCCCTACCAGGCATTTTTACTCGTATAAAATCATAATTGAATTGAATTGATTGATTAAATGATAAGTAATTTAAGAAGATATTAAAATGATGTATTGTCAACGAGAACACATACATGTGCAAAATTTCAGGATTGAAGTATATAAAAAAGTTATTCAAAAATTGATTACAATGTTCGAACTTGAGGTGCATGAAACAAATTCAATAATCTTAAAAGAAGTCGCGAAATGATTATGAAAGTAGAGAAGAGTTTTAAGTTTTCAGGAGCTAAAATCATAAATTTTACATTTCAGAAAAGGTGTTCATCACGAATACAAAAGGCTCCATTTCATTCATTCTTTTAAAGAATTATTTTAAAAAGCATATAAGTTAAAATTCGATTCCAATTTCCTATGAATTTTCTGACAGCTTTATCGTTCACTGCATTCAAATGCCTCTTCCAGCTTTAACAATTGACATGACCTTGTGGACCTGTCACATGGTTCGCGACATTAAGTGCTTTATTTGGCAGGTTACATCTCAACATAGTCGGTACATTACTTAAGCTACATTAATCTTCTATTTCAAGTTTTGGCATCTCCTTTTGACGATGCTATAGTGACTTCGTTGAAATATTTTCCCGATGTGTTCCTTAGAAAAGGATTTTGAAATTCTTGAAAAACTGCAGTCGTGACCCATGAATAAGTTGTAATATTTTTGATTGAAAGCTTTTAATATCATGTATTGTCACGAAATTGAAGTCGTTCAATTACTTTCATAAAATAATATTGAAGCCGTGATCATGGCTACGATTCTTCAAAAACAATAAAAAGGCTCATCTTGTTTACTGCAGGAAAGAAAATAACTGAAACAGTTGACTTTAATTTTAAAATATATTCTTAATTCATATATGCAATCACAAAAACAATAATTAAAAATAAGATAAAATAGAAAATGACAGAAAATGTCTTTTTAACTTTTAATATCAATAATTCGGTTTTAAAATAATAATAAAATACTTCCTTTGGACACTTTTACGAAGCATTTTACTATTCAATCGAAATAAATTTTATTTTCTCGTTCTTTAGTTGTTTTATGGCAATTTTGTGGTATGAAGCGCATATCTTCGTCAACTTTTAAAATTTATTTAAAATCCTTCAATAGACAATCCAAATCTTTTCCAGACATTGTTCGAATCACTAACTGAAATATAAAATATGACTTGGATATTAAGCATGAAAGAGAAATATCAAAAATAAAAAACAGCTTTTTTCCATTCCTGTGTGCCATACGATAATATCACTGAGAATAGAGTACTATATCTAATTAAGACGATGTATTGTTTACTTAGATCTTGTGCTGTTGTTTCCAATGGCACTTGCCATAGGCAAGCCCGCTGATTTGAAATCAACGATTTTAAGCCGAAAGGGGACGTCTCTTATTTTAGTAGCGCCAACTAGGGCCAAGAGTACGACTTTGCTACTCACGCATCACATTCGCTTGCACAGCCCCTTTTTAAAGGGGGGCACATTCACTCATCTCACAGATAGAATAAATGAAGGACAACCATGCCCGAACCGGGACTCGAACCCGGGACGCCCAGATCACGGGGAAGACGCGCTACCCCTATGCCAGGACGCCGGCACTTAGATCTTTCTCTATCATTATGGACAATAAGCTTTTCAGTTAGTTGCCATCTTCAGATAACTCCTTCTATATATATGGTAACTTAATCATCTGGATTTTCTTGTTTTACTGTAATATATAATCACACTTAAATGAAATAAATTCTGAAACGAAAGTGCGAAATTATTTCCAACTTTTTTTTAAGTATTTATTTTATAAAAATCAATAAGTATACAGATAATAAAACTCCCAAAAGTTTTAAAGAAAAGCATGGAAACGTAAATATGTAGTGCGACTTCTTAAAAAAGATTTACGAAAAGTGTAGATATATTACGAATTATCGGTATTGTTAATCAAAGAGAAGATATCCAAAGTGTACATTGATTGGAAAACACGAACGCGTCCTGTTGTGGAGGTGAGAAAGTCAAGAGAAAGAGGTGCATTATATGAAAATATGTGACAAATTTTAAAGGCAGGTCAGACAAACATGAAAAAGTAAATTTTACATTGGAACATGGAATCGCAAATACAAAAATGACAGCTACATGAAACTGTTTCTCAATCAAATAGAAGAAACGGATGCATCCAATAAAGAGTACAACACATATTGAAGGAATACAAATTGGCATCAACTCTTCGCAATTGTATGAGAGTCATGAATGAAAATTCCTTCGAACTCTTACTTAAATTACTGTAATAATTTGCTAAAGAACAGTGTTCTACTTGACAGTGTGTCAGTCTTGTTGGGTAAGATTGTTGTGATAAACTGTCTATGCAACTATGCTGCTGTGCAATTCTTTATCTGAATTAGATTAAACGATTAAACCCACGTTTTGCTTTTTATCTGATTTATCTATTTTTTGTTTAATTCACTCACAAAGAGCTCCTTTTAGAGATTTCCCTAAGCATTTGCGACCCTTATGTTCTACTTACTTGTTACTCTGTGCCTGAACTTACTCTTAAAGTTGATCATTTTATATGGAAGTAGCGTGTCATACAAAAATTTTTTGGATTGGAAGCTCCTGAAATATCTTAGTGTAGAAGCCTTTTATTTCTTACTAACATTTTGATTTAAAGGTTAAAAAATTTAATTTCGCCCCATGTTTATCGTTTTAATTGTTAAATCTCTCACTTCGGGATAATGAAAATTTTTATTAAATATGTAGCAATTAATTTGATACAAATGCTTTTGAAACGAAATGATTTATTATTTAAGTGCAACTGTATATTAGTGTAATTCATTCAAATATGAATCACGTTAATAATAATGAATCCTGGGAAATCATGTAGAATGATTGATACAAGATATCATAATTGATACAGATATTCTATTTTTCGCAATGCAAGAATTTGTTTGAAAAGAATCAATATTTCTTTCTATATGAAAAAACGAAGTCATTACTGAAAGGTAAGGTATTACAAAAAGGAATCTCTCTGCCTTCTGATTTCATTGCATGAATAGAAAAACAGCCAGTTCCTTTTAAAAGCTGAGAAACATCCCGTCATTTCTAGCAACAACAAAACATGATACAGCTATTTCTACAGTTCATTTTTATGATTGAGAGATCCGAGTTATTTTTATCCAAATTTTTCCAAACTTTCATTAAAATTGTGACGGATCTATTTTTTCTTGTAACAAGAATATAGAAGAAAACAGCAAACGACCGTCTTTGCTTTTGATCAATTTTCTCTTCTATTTCGGTGTATAAAAAACGAAATTCTGAAAAATAAACTCCCTTTCGTTGTTTCTTTCTGAAACAAATCTGCATTTAAATCACATTTTTGATATCAGTCGTTGTTATATTTAAAAATATTTTTAGATAAGAAATATTAATCCCTGGGTTTATTAAGATCATTCGCTTTTATTGGGTTCTACAACTAAACAATGCTTTTATGTTTCTGCTCTCAGTTATTCTTTCTTCTTCTCCCCTGAAATATTGTCTAATTTCTCCATTTTTATGAACAACAAATCATCAGAGATTTGAGCGATCCAACTTCAGATCGTGAAATATGATTTAAATTTATATTATGAAGGACGTTATTTCCGCATATATTAATGAATATCACTAACTATGGAAATGTATGGATAAGCGGCAATGATTCTAGTTTCTGTTTGTATAAAGAATTTGGTATTATTTGGTAATTTTCACCGTGTCATTACTTTCTCTAAAAAACGATTCTTTAGTTCGTTATAAAGAGAAAAACAGATGGAAAGCTTTCATATTTTTCAAATATCTAGATCTAAATTTCAGCATTTATTTAAGAATTTCAAAAGTATCATTGTCTTAATACTGAAAATGAAATGTTTGCTGGCAATGAGTGAATATTCCATATTATAGCAAAAGTCTTTTACCAAACTGCAGAATTTTTTGGGCAGCATTTCGATTCTAATGTATTTATAAAACATGAGTGTGGACAGCATATGTATGCGAATGTAATGGAAAAATGATAATCTTTTCTCTTATGAGGAGACATTTTTCAGTTCATACCATACTCAGCGTTGCTCATGAAGAAAATATTTTTAGGTCTTTCTTTTATTAATAAAAAAAAATTAACTGCTACGAAATTGTCACCAAACTCTCCTCATTTTTCAATATATATAAACAAAATTTGAAATACTTAGACAGAATAAAGTTTACAGTTTTCTCAAATTAAATAAGCTCTTATAAGCTACGTAGTGTAAATGTCAAATGTGAAAAGGAAAATTATATTTAGAATTAGCGCTTGTCGGAATACCAAAGTAGGCATAGTTAAACGGATCATATAAAACATAAGAATCATATAAAACATTTTTGATGAAAAAAAAAATACTTTCATATAAAATATCCTCCTATCATCAGCTATTTTTAATTAAAATAAAAATATTAGTCGCAAAAAAATGTCTAAATCTTATTAAAATTTACAAAATGTATCAATTTTTAAAAGTCGCTTATAAGTGGAAAACATTCTCCTTTTAAGTATGCAAATCTGCTTCTGATAGATTTCAAGTAAATGATGGTTCTAATATTTCACATAGTTGCCAATTTTTATATCTGTGAGAAATTTGCAATTCAGTCTAGGGGAACGGAAGCTTCTATGATGGTTGAATTACATTTAATATAAAAGCACATTATTATGAGCACAAAACATAGACGATTCTTTTGTATTTATGCGTCTGAAGTAATCTATTGATAATTGTAAGCTAATGTGATAAATTTACAACGCTTTAATAAGCAAGTTTTCGTAAGCAATTGCATGAAATAATAATATACAAATATCTAATAGGTACTTTTGGTCTTCTCCAAAACTTTCGCGGAAATTTGTAAAAAAGTTTCACTAAGTTTCATTGAATTATAAACTCTTGCAGTTATTTAACATTTTCTCATAAACTCCAGGATGTCTAGTTGCTGATCCCTCCAAGTATTCTATAAAACACATGTAGCTATCTCCTTTTCGAGCAGACATTTAATGCGAATTTTATATTCTGTTTTAACATTGCAATCGGGTCGTTACTGTAACACATTCAAATAAATCTATGCTTTGTTCGATGAAGATGACAATACAGTTCTGGCACTTTGTGCTGATCTAGAAAGTGATAAAAACTGCCTTTGCACCTGCAATAGAAACGACAATTTTTCGTCTTTCCAAAGGTTATCTTTCCAACCGTTGAAGTAACTGCATGAGAAAATTGCAATTCCTTCCCTCTGTGCTTGCTTATGAAATCTGCGCTTGGATTTCGATTACTCTTTTTAAATTTTAATTCTGTCAATAATTATTTAAAAATTTTGACCACCTATTTTTCCATTACTGAGATAGTGAAGTAATGCTGAAACAAGGACAATGGGTCGACCCGAAACTCCATATCTGTTGAATGATCTGGCAAAATATTATGAAAATTTAGAGTCATTTCGTAATCAAAAGTGTTCGTTCTGTTACAAATTCTAATATTTTCCTCTTTTTCTAATTGAAAGTTGTTAAATACTTCAAATGTTTCTATTACTTTCTGCTGAAGTTTCCTGACATGTGCTTTCTTTAAATCTTTGCCATTATACTTCCTTACAGTAGTTGCTTTGATGCTGTTGAGTGATTTGTAAATAGTAGCAATGGTCCGTGCTGTCTCAGATTTCTGATTGGTCAAAAATTATTGCTCTCATAGAGACACTTTTGGGGATTTATCTCTTGCAATTTCAGCTTCATGTATTTGTAAGCAGAAACATTCAAAAGTTTTTATTTATTTATTTCATTTTCGCTTCTTCTATGAAAACTGAGATTTTATCTTGGAAACGTTAAGCATCATTTTGGCCGAAATAACATTTAAGAAACCTGAATAGTTCCCATATTTCTTTTTAACGATGCAATTATTCTTGCATGACAACGAATTGGAGTTTAAAAATTGAAACTTCATTTCTTTCACCTTAACAGCAATCTCTTCATTGATTTCAATGGCTTTTGATTTTTTAAATGCAAGAGCTCATCCAGTTATAGAATCGCAATACATCTCAATGTGTTAATAGAACCATCAATACTCAAACACTCAGTCCCAATTTCAGTCCTTGTTAGAATTTCAATTTCTAAATAAATTTAAGTAATCACTAGTAAAAAACACGAAAAACACGAATTAAGTAAGCTACCAGTCAAAGAAAAGCTTGAAAACTTAAATATTCAAGGAAGGAAACTTTTATAAGCATACTCAAACTAAGTACTCGGATTGCCAGATTCTATAGTTCCGGATAGAGTTTGTCATTTATCTGTTTTTTATAATGTCATCTCCTGGAACACTTTACACTTAAATCTTTCAAAACCAGTGTAATTATAAATAACAGCCATCGAAATTATGATTAAAATATAATTTTAAAAAAACTAAATTTTTGTGGCTTTTGTAATTAATTTGAAATTAATTGAAATGCAAAATTTCTTAAATTTAGCAGTTTTGTGCTAGTTAATAAACAACTACTGTACAATAGTAATGATTGAAGCCAATTTGTTTTTTATATTAATATCATTAAAATATAAAGTTAATTAGATTTTCTTTTTCTATTTGGAGGATCTTACCTTTAAGAAATACATGTCCACAATTTCTATTAATACTTCTTCATCACTTTTTTTTACGCTTAGTGGAATTATATGTTTTTATTAAGAGAAAAAATATCATGTTTTCATTATGGAATGTTATTAATACAAGTTTGTATGAAATATGTTCATTATCTTAACAATTTTCCTCGAAAAACTAAATTAATACATAAGAGGCATAATTTGTAATCTTAATAAGGAATTACAATTTGAAAACATCTAATCCCATTCATTTTAAACACAAGTTTGCGATTTGATGCTGATTAACCAGTTAACTGTTTTTGACGAGTATACTCGACATGGGAAAACCACATTTTGTTGCGACAAGTTAATTCATCAACAGTAATAAGTAGTGACAATTTGCCGTTTGAATTACAATTTAGTAAAAACTCAAATATATTCGTAAATTTCAAGATGTTTAAAATATTTTCGAGGCCAAGTCGAAATCAAAAGAGTAAATAAAAGATTATTAATAATTATAAAAGAAAACCCGCATATAATATGCGTTGTACCGTGCTTTGCACAAAACCATTCTCTAACAGTAAATTAAAATAATAAATTGATTTTTTATGTTACTTTTCTTTTATGTACAAAAAATGTATGTTAATTTAAGTAAATAAATAAATGTGATTATTGAAATAAAAAAATAAAAATCATTTCATTACAACATAATTTTATATTACACATACTCTGTGTTTTACGAGTATATCGTCATATTTTTGCGACACAATTTAAATACACATTTTCCGAAGAGGTCAAAACTAACTGCCAGTGAACTTCTTTATTTCCTAGCTTTAAGTAGAGACGCAGTTCATTGTGACTCGGGCAATTCATTTCATGAAGTAATAGAAAGCCTCTTCCCTCTATTACTTCATGAAATGAAGAAATTAGAGTCAATGAATATTGAAACAGCAAAATTAAACAAACAAACTAAAAACTGAACAAACCTGAAGGTAAGCTGTTATTAAGTTCAGTTACAGATAGTGAAATGAAACTTTATGACCTTTACCATTTCTTCCAAGAAAGGGAAGTTTCTGTGTGTGCTTGCTCAAACCAACCACCTGCACTGAGCAACACGGCCGCAGCAAAAAATTTCGGGTCGGGAGGCAATCAATAAACCTTACTGCGAGTGATACATAGACGGAAACAGTGATAAAGTATCAGGCGCTTACAATGGAAAAGAATCCATTCAATAAGAGGAAAGATGCGATTATTTTTCTTTTGCTCTATTTGCTTTTCAGGTGTTAGATTCAGTTGGGCGAAATGAGCAAAGTTAATGTGAACAAGTCATTTTTAAACATAATTGTAATATGCAAACAATCGAACATTTTCTGTATAAATGCGGTATGTCCGAATAATATGTGAACAAAAATAAACACGTTAACTAAAGTATCGGTGATCCTTTTATTTAAAACTTTTTTGTCATTTTATGAAAATGAAAGTTTTTCACACACTTCTGTACTTTCTTTAAACAAATGGTCAAACTTTTATCATACATTTTTTTAAACGTATTATAAAAGTTTGACAAAGAAAAATATATCATAAAAGAGGCTTTTTTTTTGTTGTTGTTGCTACTAGGCAGTTAGTATCTACATTGAGTTTGCTTGCATTTTTACATGAAATTATTTTTGAATCAAAAATATTACTAAATAAAAACTCACCAAAGTTTCAAAAATATTCCTATGAAATCTGGCTGCTGAACTCACTTCTTTCCCCATGTTTCAATCGGTCTCATACAAATAATATTGGAAGTGTTATGAATGTGTATACTTAAATGATTGAAAGTTTCTGGAACGCTGAATGAGAAAGTTTCATGCCAAAGAAATTGCATGTAACTCTATCTAATAATGTACTTAAAGATAGAGCAATGGGCTCACTTGAAAATTTTGTCATTTTCAATTCTCAGAGAATGCAAACGTGAAATGGAGCTGAAAAGGTTACATTTACGGATAAAATATATCATGTTTAAACTTGTATAAACATTAGTAGATTTAGGGCTTTAAAAATGAAAATTTTATAGTGGATTATTTTGCTTGGATCCAATCGAATGATCTTTCTAAGCAATTTCTATATATGATTTGTATAGAGAAATAGGATATGATCAACATGATATGCCTCATTATATATAAAAATGACTGCAAAAATTTTTAACTTAAGACAAGAAGTTATTAAACCTAGTATAATTGTACTTAGAGCAATTCTTCAGATCATATATTTTTGCATATTATTACTATTAATTATAATCTATGGTATATGGTGAAAATTAAATGACAGAACGATGTTCCAGGATATATTATTTACAATTTTCTCTGCTTAGAGAGTAAAGCTGTCTGTAACCTTAATTCGATACGTTATTTATTTTTTATTTTGTCAAGAGGATTTCCTTTGCGTCCCCGTTTTCGAATAAGAAGCATCCAGAGGCCTTCTAATATAATGGAGCTTTATCATGCGCAAACTTATATTTAATAGAATGATTTAATATATATAAATAATTCAACATGTAACTTTTGACAAAATAAAATTGCCGTTGACAATTTTTCTTTCAAACTTGTCAACTTTTGAGTCCTGAATTCTTCCCAAATTTTCGATCATTTCCTGTAGTTTCTAAAGATTTTATTTTAGATAAAAATGAGATGACTTTTGCATCTACATCAACAGATATTCTTAATCTATTGCCTCTACAAAACCGAGAATTCATCAGCTTAAATGATTATCTCTACAGTTTTAATCGATCACTTGCAATTCATTAATTCAGTGCAGTTTAGAGATGGCTTCCATTTTTACATTCTGAACAGTTTCCCAGTCAGCCATAGTAAATTATCAGATCTATATTTTTTT
Source organism: Argiope aurantia (assembly GCA_026543865.1). Taxonomy (NCBI): domain Eukaryota; kingdom Metazoa; phylum Arthropoda; class Arachnida; order Araneae; family Araneidae; genus Argiope; species Argiope aurantia. Next base: position 267,694 of record JAPMOR010019918.1, read on the forward strand.
CGTGTATTTTTCTTGAATGTCCCTTCCTAATGTATTATTCTTCATTTTAAATTGAAATGATTTCGTCTATTGAGAAATGAATAAGATTTTTTCAGTCATGAATTCTACACATTTCCCCCATTTCCAATGCGTTTATTGTTTCCTCATACTTTTTCTTGGGGAAGGATTTGCATTTCAATTTTCTATGCTCAAAAATTGTTTTAATTAAATAACAAATCAAACTAAGTTTGAAATAGAAATAAAAATGAATGATAATTGGATTAATATTACTGAAAACTATCATCATCCGCTCAGTTAGAGCGAAGAAAATCGTGGTTACAAAGTTATTCGTCTTAATGAGGAGCTAATTAGGCTAATTGGATTTATTTTTCTATCTTCAATAATAAGGAAGTTAGAGTGAAATGAAAATTTTAATCTCCCGCCTTTTCCACCCTTTTTGATCTAGATGGCCCATTTATGAATTCATCTGAGATTTCTATATATTTTTATTTATTTATATATATATATATATATATATATATATATATATATAAGTAACCAATCTAAAGTAAGAAATAGTTTGAAAACGAAACTAAAATGAAAACGAAAACAAAACAGTTTGGAAATCGCAACAAAAATTATTTCCATTCAAACTAAAACCAAAAATGGAACAAGTAAAAACTTCATAGTATTTAGAGAGCGCAAATGCAGCTACTTCTAAAACACAGATGAACTGATACAAAAGTATAAAAATCAAGTTAATAGGAAAAACAAACCAAATAAAAAAATATAAAAAAATATAATTTCTGTTAAAATGGTATATCTCTTGGGCCTAATTTCAGGGGATTTTCGGGTCACGAAGGAATCATTATTAGACGTAATTGTCTGAATTTCCTTAACAGAAAAAATCTCTTTTTCTGAATCCCTGCCTGAGGGTGACCCTTGAAAAAGTCTTCAGGCCGGAATCTTTTATTTCATATTTTTTTATTTGGTTTATTTGTTTTTCCTATTA
>JAPMOR010019918.1:268784-360098 GCA_026543865.1 Argiope aurantia
ATATATATATATATATATATATATATATATATATATATATGGGTTCTAGGGACAATGATCGGTGAAGATCTGCAAAAATTTTCCTAAAGTCGTGTCTTGAGAACTATCGCAATATCCTAAGAACATCTACCTTCTGTCCGTTTATGTACCATAAACATGAAACCCCTTAACTAAATAAGATATGGTCTTTGAATCCAAATTATAGATGTATATCAAATTTTAGCTTCAGTCAAATGACATGAGAACTTCCGAAATGCGTACGAGAGAGCACAAAGCGCACCATATTATGTTAGTATACATGAGTAACTCTCATTCTGGTTTAGTCGGTTGGTAAAATGTGCTTTTTTCCTAAAAGTTATTTTTTTTATTCAATCACCTGCGAAAATCTTGTTCTACCCTTTCTAGGAATGAATCTAAACTTTTCAATCGTGATTATTTTTTATGTATGATCAATTAAGTGTAAGACTTACAGAGATCTAAAAAAATGATAAAAATACATATTTTATAAGGAAAAGTTTTGGAAAGTATAACACAGATCCTCACTTTAGAATCAGGCTCCTAATTGATGAGAATATTGAACTAACTACCGGCCGTGCTTGTAAATAGATTGAAACAATTTCTCATAGTAGAATTTTGAACATAGAAGAACATGTGGAAAAATTTGGATGTTTTAAAAGAAACATTTTCAAATTTAAGTTATGTTTTTACATAAATGTAGGTAAGAATTAAACACGTAAGCAGGATTACTTATGAAAGTCATAAATCACTGTCAGAATTCTGTGAATTCAAGTCATTTCTGTGAATTCAATGTCCCAGTGATTGAATTTTCATGCGAAAAATTTTCTTCTGGCAAATTTTTAAATTGATCAAAGTTCAAAAACAATTTGTCCAGTTTCTCAGGTGAAATTCAAAAATACATGCAAATCCGGAAGTGCACCGATATTTTTGATAATATAGAATAAATTGATACCTTTCATAAGTTTATCTAGAAAATTTAGATTAGGTTTATCAGAAAAAAGCAGCTTAAATCGAATAATTTACAATCAAATTTTATAAATTTTTACTGATTCTAAAATTTTTGATATTTTCTTAAATAAGCACTGTTATTACCTTTGGGATCTTCTCTTTATTCTGTGTATTTCTTTAAACTTCGACTGTCATCACTACGTAACCAACTCTATTATTTGATGGATTCTTATATATGCTATCAAAAACTCTCAAGGCTAAATTTTTGTTCTTTGTCTTAGTACTCCTAAGAATGACTCCGACAAATATGCTGATCCTGATTCAATTTCCCTTTCAAGTTTGCTTAATTATCTAAAAGCATTATTTTAGTATCGAATTCAAGCTACAAATATAAAGTATTCTTGCATAACTACTGTCAGGAATTTTCTTATTTAATACAGGAAATTATTATTAATTTAACACTATTGATTTAAATTTAATAGATGAAAATTTCTGAAAATTTCTTTTTTTTTCTTTCTTATTTTGACATTTTACTACAGCAATTTTTCATAAGCATTGTAATATTCAAAAGATTCCTTCTTGTTAGAATTATCCGAGTCAGCACAAAACATTTATGGAACTATGTCCGTCTGTGAACACGATCATTCAAAAAAGCAACAAGCTTGACCGATGAAATTTCATATGTGATTTTTACACTGAAATTGTAAATGTCTACCAAACTTTATGAGACATATATCTACTGAATATCTATCGATCCTTGTAGAAGAAAAGATAGACAACTTGGGTTATTAACAAGATAATCCAAGCAACCTATATTTTGGCATCAACATCAATAATCAGAATTATAGATCTGTATCAGATTTTAGATCATATTCATTTGAATGTTGACCATAGATTCAACACGATATCTCAAAAATGTAGCAACTTAGGCGAATAAAATTGGATATGTCACTAAAACTGCAAATTTCTTTTAAATTTTGAACTTAATCGGTCCAAAAGAAGACGTCCAAATTGCACACTCCGTTTTTTCATTGCATGACAAAGCACGAAATGCTCCGAATTGTTTTTGTATACGGGAGTAGAAGGGAAAACACTTCTGGGGATTTTTTTATTGTGTTGGAGATGAAAAATGTAATGGGATGCTTCAGCGATGTTTCAACACTAATCTCTAAAACAGATGATAACAGTATGTTTTTTTTACTGAGGAATTAATTGATGGAGGAACATTTTGAATTTTCTTTGCTATTAGCACTACTGGAAAGCAAACTGCTGTAACTCTTATCACTTTGTGTTAGAACCTGAAAAGTATATACCTTTCGATTTTCTCTCGGTATTTCAAAAATATTATCTTTGCCATCCTCGCAGTTTCAGTCATTGATTTTCCTGCCTCTTTTCTGTATACCTTTATACTGTTTTATTTTTCTCGCACCATTTTGTTTGCATTTTCTAATATACCTTCTTTCGGATGTCTGCATTTTACGCCCGAGCAGGACTATTATTTTTTCCTTCTCTCTTCTTGTGCAACTTTCTCTTCTACTGCTCCGCTTTGCTTATTATTTTTTTTCGCCCCGTCGCCATTTTTATTGTGGGAAGCATTCCACTCCATGGCAGACACAGCATGTGTTCCACCAAATAATAGGCAGGCGGGCGTAGATTCTACCATGTATTGGTTCGCAATTGCTGAAAATGGGGATGTATTTTTAGTACTTTAAATGTCAAGATGAAGTGAGGGGTGTGTGTTCTAAACCATTTAAAAGAAATGCAAAATGCGCGTAATGTTTTCGGGTTTGTTATTGATTATTTCCTCAGTGAATAGTTTCCACTTCAAAAATGCATTGCTAAGGTGATGTTGAAACTGATATGTTATATTTTCAATACACGGTGCAAAACATTCCATACAAAAAATATTCCAGTTTCCTCGCTTTTGATATTGGTTTTTACCTTATCCCAAATTCCTCCTTTGCAGCCTTTGGAATTCAAAAAGGCGAGAGGTTACATTTTTATTTCGTTCAACAGATGGTAGGTGGGTTGAAAAAGAATTTTATCAAGCTGTAGAAGGTATTTACACATTTTTAGAATTATCTTGATAAAGAATTTTTTTAAAGTAAAGATTTTGGAACAAAAATTTCTGGCAATAGCCTACTATTTGAAATGAGAAAAATCGGCTGGTATATTAAAGTTTATTCTTTTTTTCAAAATGTCGCATGTAAACATGATGTGGATTGAAAAACATGTTTCTACACTGAAAAGTTTTGAAATGCATGGTATTGAAATTTTTAAAGGCAATTTAGGCAACATTATTAAATAGAAAGAAAAAAATCGTCACTCAATACTTCTACATGTGAAGAACTCTCCAAACGAATACCTAAAAAAAGGTACTTACTGTTTCAAATATTACTAAAGGAAAATTGCATGTAAGAAAGAAAAAATCTGCCAATCGAAATATTAATTGTAAATTTTTTTTTAAATAAACCAGTAGAAAATAAAATAATAAACCAAGATTTGCAACTTTTAAAGTGTTGAGCCATATGCCTCAAAAAAAAAAAAACCATTTTATCGGCTTTTTCAGAGGCATATGGCTCAACACAAAAGAGCTTGCAAAACTCTGTTTGAAAACTATTTAATTGAAGATAAATGGAAATATATTGAGCCTCCTGTTGAAGCATAGGATTATTTAAATGATTGTAACAAAAAATAGATCTATTTACAATCGAAAACGGAAAAAAAAAGTACAAACCTGGTTTCGTCAATGTAAAGAAAGTTTCAGCAAAGGGTGATTGATGCAGGGAAATTAACCAGTGTCGCAGGGTCCGCAGGAAAATTAAAAATAAGATGGGGAAGTAAAAAATTGTAAAAGTCAACTCCACGTACTACCAAGGAAAAGTTTTTACGTCCGATATTTGTAAAAAAATTCCAATCTAATATATAAAAAATAAACTGTTGTTTGTTCGTATTTTGTCCGCTGCCTTACCATTCATCCGATTGCTATAAAATGTTGCCAACTTATTGCTTGCACTTGCGCGAAGGTTATAGGCATAGTACAATTATTATATCTAAAATATCTATTATATAGTAAAAAAATTAGAAGAAATATTATTTATACTTTTCCTTTATATATCATTCTATTTCAGTGAATGCATTCATTATCGACAAGAAAATAAATATCGTTCTTTCTATCATTCCTAATTAAACAAGATAGCTATTTCAAATTTCAAACGATATTTCCAAAATTATTTCTTCTGCGACAGCAACGCACCGGATACCAACTATTTCTTTATAACAATGACTTTAAAAAATGAAACTTCATTAAGGAAAAGCTACAAATCATACTTCAAAAAGTACCACTGCATTCCTTGAAAAAAAAAATGACGACTAATACTAATGGGTGGATATTATAAATATAACTTTTCAACATACTTCTGCGAAGTCCCCTGATGTTTCGCCTATGGACTATTTTGTCTTTAGTCTGTTAAAAAGAACTCTTTCTAAGCACAAACCCATTACGATTGATAGACTCTAGAAAACTGTAGAACTGAAATGGAAATCCATAGCCCTAGAAATTTTACGACAAATCATTTTATCATGGAAATAACAATGTAACTTATAGTCCAAAAAAGTGCTATCTTATCGAAAAGTAAAAATAACCCTTACATTTTAAACATTAATTAAACGCCCCCAAAATTATTCTGAAGAAGTGTAAACATTCTCTGTGGTATTTCAATAGTGCGTTTTGTCTTTATTTCAGTGTAACTTGAATTAGTTTTTTTAAATACACGTGTTTATAATTAAAATGTTGCTTATTCTTCCTACAAATAAAATAATTATAAATTTAACGATACCTGTAAATTAATTTAAAGTATTGTTTGATTATTTATTAAAGACATGTGAAAAGAAAAACTGTTGTGAAAAGTAAAACAAATCCATATTGCAGGTTTATCCAAATTGTAGGAAACACAAATTCTTCTTTATAAAGCACAAAAAGTAAAAAAAAAAAAAAAAAAAAACATATAACCAATTTATAAAGGGTATTAGAAAGAAATAATGGGATTTTTTTTAATTTTCTTTCATGCCAAGTATAGAAATTGAAAGTATTATAATCATTAAACGATTTGACATCAAGATTTTGATTTCCGTCAGAAAAAAGCATCTGATATTATTTCTGCCTTTTGATTTATTCTAATGTTTATCGGTCTATCTTTGTGACCTCAAAAATACAACAAGAAGGAAATTTCGCTTATCAGTTATCTCGAGGAAGTAAGCAAGATAATTCAAAGCGCAAGATGAGTAAAATTTGGCATATAGTTTTATCCTCAGAATTGTAACTGCGCATCAAATTTTGCAATTTGTCTGGAAATGGATTGATTGTATGTTAAATCCAAGTTTTGTCAATGCAATAATTCTGTTGCACAACAAGTAAGATGAATGAAATTTGATATGTGATCTTAATATCAAAATTGTCATTTTATATCAATATATATATTATATATATTGATATATATTTCTTTTCAATGAATTATATCTCTTATTATAAATGTCGCCATTTTATGTACGACAGAGAACAATGATGTCAGGAAATGCTTGATTTATATCGTTATCGTTATTAAAATTTATTCTAGCCGAAACTAAATGAAATGTGCATGCAATTTTTCAAAACGCATGGGGATCATGCGCAGTACTTTTTCGAGCATTTACCTATTAAAGTGGTTGTTACAGTTCATTCAAGACATCTTCTTTCATTTCCACCAGTACTTAAAATTGCATACATATTCTGTATCTTACATGTTTATACACATATATTGGCTCCTATTTTTTGGCCACATTCTCTCTAAGATTTCTGAATAAATATCATTTTGAAGCATTAAAAAGACACATTGTATCATTAAACAGAAAATCTTGCCTTTTTTCTTAATAATGCTTTAGGCCCGTGGTGGCATGGTGATAAGATCTCGTCTTGTGAGCCGTAGAGTTTTCAGGTTCGAGACCCGATTGCACCAAAGAACCATCGTGTAAGGGGGTCTGTTGCACCTTAAATCCATGATGCCAAACATCCTCCCGCTGGTGTGGTGTGGTGTGGAGAGGGCGGTGCCAGCTCACGTGTCGACTTCGTCATCTGCCGTGGTACAAAATTACGAGGTCCGTCCTAAAATAGCCCTAGTGTTGCTTTACAAAGGGACGTTAATATAATTAAACTTAATCATGCCTTTTTTTTTCATTACCTAATTTTGGGACATGGAGCGTTTTAGAATATCATTCAATGAAATGTGCTCAATAGATTAAGAAACTAAAGAGATCATAGAATTTTGCATCTGACCATCATTTTTCTAACGCTTAATCATTTATAGCCTCCCATTAATATTTTCCTACTTAATAATTTATAATTTTTTGTATATTTAATTTATACTTTCTAGTAGTACATTAATAAATTATTTTAATTGTGTTCTAAATTTTATTAATTATATTGGAAATTTTGAAACCTGTTTTCAACTTATTTTTTATCAAGTGGCTCTACTCTTACGAAATAAAAATTAAATGATTTGACTGATTGATTAAGTGTAAAAAATATTAAAATGGTGTATTATTATCTTGAATAAAAGTAAAATAAGTGTACAAAATTCCAAAATGTAAGTCTATCAGAATGTGAACGAAAAGTCGATTACAAAATTCCAACTCATGTGTATCTATATACATAATATATGTATGCATGCTATTTATATGATAGCACACACATATCCCCCCCCCCCCCCACACACACCTATCAAAAATGCACACATGCATATTCCTATCAAAAATATGTCTATTTAATGAAAGAATATTTTGGCCCGGAAGAATTAATTAAAAACAATAAACGATAATGAGAAAAGCAGGAAATAATTAGAATAATTGAATGATTGGAAAATGTTTCACTTGTTATCTGGACAAAATAAAAGTAACTGTCTGATTATTGGTTGCATGGATTTCAGCTTCTTTAGCTTTTTCGGTAGATGTTTCTTGTTATATATTTGTTCTTAAAACTTTTTTCGGTACGCGAAAAGAAGGTGGTTTTTATTCATATTATTTATAACAAATCAAAATGTTCAATCAAATATTAACAATTCATTGTTTTGTTCACAATATCAGGTTCTGAAACTTCATAAATGATGAGCATTTAAAAAGATTACTTCTTAATTTCGAGGTATTTAATTTTGAAAGAAATCAATTAGATCTGCTAGATTATGAAAGTATTTTCATGTTTTCAAGTAAATACCAAATGGAATATTCTACCCTCCGCTTTTTCGTTCACTTAACACAATATACAGTGAAGTAAATCGAATTTGCATTTGAGCTTTTCTCTTTTGACCAAATGAATCCAAATTTTGATACATATTTACGATCACATACAAAATGTCTTGCATTTCCGAATTATTGTCCTTACACATTCTTTAATAGACGGATCGACAGACAGTCAACCCACTCATGATATGGCCCACATCTGAAAATCAGATGATAAAACTATGTGAAAAATTTCATACGTTCAGCTGCATGCAGATAAGCAGCAAATAGGACAGACTTCCAGGTATATGATCAATTTTGGTGTGAAAGATGAAAGTACTAAATTTGCATCTTTTAACTTATTTTTTCGAGTTAACGAGTTACTTCTTGTATCAATAATTCGTATTTACATCGATCTACTAATCGAAGTAATTCGTAATTACTTCTTGTATCATTAATTTCCATATACATAAGCAACAGTAATAAATTAACGTAACTGTGAATACAAAGATAGCAATTATATTCAGTTTCTCAGTAAATTCTAGGCGAATAACATTGATTTATGTTATATTCAACATGATAAAAAATAGTGAAATAATTGCTTAGATATACGCTTGCGTTTTAAAAACTTCATAATTTATTATATACTAGCCGCCTTTGGCGACCAGCCGGTTCGCCAGTACTACCGCTTGCTACAATTTTCAATTAAATATTTTAAGTAACTGGTCTCTTAATAGATTCTCAAACAAAACCTTTTTAATCTTCCAATTTTGATAGTCATATCAAACTTATACTGTTGTTTAGATCGTTTCGTTCAATTTACTATATATATTTTGCTAATTTGTTGCCATTTCCGGTAAAACTTCAATTTTATTTTAAAGTGGAAATGATGAAATTTCAATTAATATAAAGAATATTTTTTAATAAAACCAAGCGTTTTATTTTATTTATCATCTTTATTGTTATTTATTTATTATTATTATTATTGAATATGAGTATTGCAAACAAAATCGCTCGGTATATAAGTCTTATGTGAACTACAAAATATTTTTCATAATTTATGTAATATCTCAAACAATAATTCAACAAAAATTTCTCAGATTCAGCATAAAATTCAGTTTTTAGTTTTGCTTTCAAAAGGATTGAAATGAAATCAATAATAATATTTTGTTCTGGCCTATAAATATATTTCAAAAATTATGAAGTCTAAATTTAATGCAGTAAGGTATCATATTCTGAGAAATATTCTGGACACACCAAATTTTAAATAAATGAATGAATGTTTCTATTTTCCACGATCAAATAAGACTTATTTATGAAGTTTTGAATGTTAAAAATTTAGAAAAACTCAACATTTTCATAATTTTAGGCCAATTAATCATGAGAAATCTGCACGCTGATTGGTGTACTTTCTTTGAAACAATAGATGGAAAATCTAAAATTATCCTTTTTTTATTGAATAGTGATATTCAAGTTTTCATAAATCAGCCAGTTTAAGTGATTGATTTAGTTAATTGGAAATTAACTCTTTTTATTTAAAATATTAGTGTTTCAAGAACATTTTGTTAATCGTGATTTCCACAGCAGAAGCTTTATGTAAAATCAAAAATTCTTTATTTATTAGAGCTTTTATTGAATCAAATTACATAAAATATAAATATTTTCCATTTAGACTATTTTAGCAGATCTGTGTCTTACTAAAGGTTTACAAATTAGCTGTCTGGCCCTGATTTGAATGGATATCCTGTTCATATTAAACAAAACTTGCCTTAAAATAAAAATGATTTATTGTATTAATAATAAAGAAAGTGTGAAAGATCATAAAATAAATTTTCTTGGATTTACTTTTTATAAAAATTAATATTTCATATTTGTTTCCTTTCCTACAAACACGTCCCGAAAATTATATTTTTGCGGATTTCATTTCCAAAAAGATTTAATTAATTTTTAATTGGAGCTTTAATCAATGTGTTGGCAACACTTTGCAAAAAGCTAATTTTTTCCCAAGAATGCGAAACGTGCTCGTGGAGCTTAAATTTTATTTTTATTTTGTACGAAAAAATTGTTGAAAAATATAATTAAAATATTTATTTAAAAATTCATTAAAAATAGAAATTTAATTCTAAGGTTAAAACATTGGTATCATTTAAAAGATAAATTTTTGATCTTTAACTTCATGTAAAAAATCTTTTTTGTGCGGTAATATTTTTGGAAGTTATAGCAGAAGCACGCAAAAATTTCGCTTAATTTTTAAATAAATAAAATTCTAATTAAAAATTCGAAAAAATAACCCCCAGGTGCACATTCCCGGCCTCCAAGGTATACACGTGCCAAATTTGGTAGCTGTAGGTTGAATGGTCTGGCCTGTAGAGTGCCAACACACACACACATATTCAGCTTTATTATAAGTATAGATATAGATTGAGGAAGACAATAAATTATCACAATTAAATCCGTTTTATACCGATATAAATGATCCTATATCTCTTTATGCATTACATTCATTTGGAAACTCTAAACTATTCGGTAACTATTCCCAATGAAACTGAAAACGAAATTCCATTTATTATTCATTTGGCATACAGTTCTGTGTCCGAGTTTAAATTATCTGTAATCCTTAGTATCTTTCGCTTTGTACATTGTCCTCAGATCAATGATTGGAGTATTAATCGATCCAGATTTCTAAGAACAATTCCCTCATTTTATTTCTTAATTCTTTTCCTCAATTTATTTCTTAAGCTTGACTCATTTCCTAGTATTTGATTCACAAGTGAATGCACTATCATCGAATTATTTTTTGTCTTCATGATCTGAAGCTTTTGACTCAAGAAATTAAATTCATCATAAGGAGAACATATCGAAGCCCAAAGAACAATCAAAAATAGAAGTAGAAAGTAATTGGAATAAAAAGCTAATTTTTATTGCATCAATAAAAATTCACTTTTTTAAAAAAATATTTTTTCAGTGCGTGTTAAGGTTGAGTATATTATCAAATGAATCATCTGAGCGTTTTTGAGTAGAATTAAAGTACTCTTTCTTTGTATTTAAAAACTGTGCTTAAAATATGATCACCTAACTCAAGCAATATCTTATAATATCAATAAAATACTTTTTTACTGTATTGCGAAGCAAAAATAGAAATAAATAAATTGATAAATAATTTTGTGTTAGCTGTAACTACTTATGAATTACTTTTCTTAATACTGTAACATGTTGTCGGTAATTAATCTATACAAAGTTTTTAAAGTATTTTCTTCTATAAAGTAATTAACCTTAATCTGTAATAAAAACAAGAAATGTAGTTACTCTTTTATTTATATAAAGACCAAAAATTAGAGATCATGCGTAATTGAAGGCCCTTATATTAATAATCTTGAATTTTGATAAGAAACAAGCAGTAATTTTTTACTTTTAAAGTCAATATTGAGATGTTTGAATGTCATAAACATTTTTGATATTGAGTGTTTTAAAACTTGGCCAATTGGTTGAGGATTTTTTTTTTGTATTTTATTTTTTCGGCTGAAATTTGATTAATCATAAATCAATGAGAATCTCTAAAATAAAAGAAAATAAAAACTGTAAAATTTATTAAATTTAAATATGATTCGGAAATAAAAGGAGAAAATATTTATTTCACTATATTATTTTAATTTTGTGTAGAAAAAATGTCAACTATTATAGAGGTATTCACTGTTAGACCTCATATGCAAAATGTATTGCTGATAATAAACGCATTTCTTGAAAGGGGCATGGTTTTTTCTCATCAATTTATGAAAGCAATCTTTCATTATATTAAAAAGAAGAATGATTTTATTCTTTTCGATTTTTAAGTTGTAGCTCCTTATTATAAATATTGAAGAGTATGCAGATACATTTTCTTCAAATTTTTTACCAAATGGTTTCCTTCGTTCTGAATGTATTAAAATAATGTATTATCGCTGAGAACACATAAGTGTACATCATTACAAAATTTTAGTAAGTTAGGGTATGATTGAAAAATCTATTATTCCATCTTAACAAACATGAAACAAATCAATTTAAATAAAAGTGTATAAAAATGCATCCATCCGCTTGATTTTAAGAACGCTTGCTGCATCTGCATTTATCTTACTTCGATATCCGTAAACGTATTTTGTGCCTGCTGAGCAGTTTCAGCTTTATCTAGTTGGAGTATCTCAGCCCTGATTGCTTTTTACCTTCGGGCGTCGTCTTTTTTACATAGAAACGATCTTCCAGATCCGATGTGCCTTATAAAATTCGAGACCCTTTCATATGTATCTGGTTATTTTTTTCGTTTAATTTAACATTTATGAAAAATATTTAAATTCTGCTTTGAAGGTAAAATTAAATGCCACTGACATTCCACTTTTCTACAAACTTTTATTTAGATTGAAAGTAATAATACAATATTGATATTAAACTTCCACGAAAATTTTATTCAGTCAAAATTTATGATGGAATAGGAAGTGTCTAAGCAAGAAAATATTGTTATTAATATTTATTTTAGAGAGAATATTATTAATAAATCAACAAATAACACAACTCAAACTATATTAATTTAGAATTGCGAGAACCCTGTATATTCATACTTTGAGTAATTGAATTAATACATGAATATTTTTAATAACATATCTAATATATGGGATATGAGTCATTACATAAAAAAGGCATAAAATGACAGGGTGTACTTACAAAATGCGAGATTTTTAAAACAGTTTTCTTCTCTATACTTTGACATATACTGATAACTTAAACATAAAATAAAGTGGTACGGTGAGTTTGGCAAAACATGCACTTAAAGTCCCAATGCCAAAAAGTTAAACCAAACTAAATCACAATTCACAACTTCGTCCTACAATTATTCAGTATCTCTTGTCACGAGATAGCCATTCATCTGACAGAGATGAATTCATCTTGTGCATGTTATTGGCAAGTCCAAAGTGATGCAAACGATTGCTATGGAAATGGAAAGGCGAGGAAGATTGCTTGCTTGCCTTTCGAAACAGTCTTGTCTACTCACTAGTGTGAGAGAAATTTTGGGGAATGCAGGCTAATAATACTTTTTTTAGAATGTAGGAAAAATCAGTTTCCTCTCTAAAAATTATCGAAATAAATATCTTTGTCTTGATGAATTTAATCTGAAACGAACTGATTTAACATCCTTAAAACATGAAACTTGTCATTGTAGGGTATCAAATTGGCGGATCCTTTTTAATAGGCTTTTCTTCATATTTTTAATAAGTGTACAAAAACGTTTTTCTCCGAACAAAATCTTACTATCTCTGCTCTCTCATAAAGAGGTTTATCTCACAAAGCGGCTTGAATAACTGTGTTAATATGCGGAATTCAACTATCGGAAATTTGAAATTTACTTATATAGTTGTTAAAAGATTGTCAAAAATAAAACGAAATTATTATCAATAATATCATTTAAGGTATATAATAATTGACGGTTTTCTATGAAGATCCTTGTCAATAATTAATGCTCGTCTAATTAAAAAAGAATGCACAAACTGCAAACTCTTGAAAGTGAAAAAAAAAATCTTCAGCGCATACAGTGGGTAAAAAAGTTTGAGGACGAAAATCAAAGTTACGAATAAATGTGCATAATCTCGTACTGAATTATGCACATTTATTTCAAATCATCTGTAACTAATGATATATGCTTAAACTGAAGCTTTAAAATGGGTTTAAAGTAAATGCTTGTTTTTACAAAACGCGGCAAGTATTTTAGTTTAAATATTTAAGAAATATTGTGAATTGTCATGAAAAAAATTTTTTACTCAATATTCATTTTTACTAATTAATCCTAACCTAGTAATCTTAATTTATACTAATCCTTACTAATTATCCATCAAGTCATATCCAACCTGCAATACATTTTTGGAATGCTCGTGAAAGTCACGAAAAGATGATGGCAAAAGCTGTTTTATTCAAGCTTGTAGCCGAATGTTTTAAAATCAAAATGTCATAAGATATTTATGAGTTGATAGTTTTGTTGTGAAACGATAGATTTTCTATTAAAAAAATTCTTAAATAAATATAGTACAATATACTATTAAAAGGTAGAATGAAATTCAAACCTCTGAGGATAGAGGTCGATCTGGAAGCTCTCCACACTAAACCACTTGCATAAAAGAAATATTTATTTTAATCTTAATCGCATCTTATTTATTTTATTCTTCGCCTTAAATCGCAGTTACCTTAGACTGATTACATTACTTAGAGCTGTAAGTAAGTTTCATCTTTCCAGGAATATGTTTTTTAATGATGAATCGATGTTAGTATCCATGAAACAGGTGGCTAAAAAAACCAAATCAACAGATACTAAAAAGGAATTTATATGGAACTGACAAATATAATGACAAAACGTCGTGCTGTGGGGATGTATATATGCTGTTGGGTTTGGCATTTATTTTTATAGAAGGAACTATGATTAGATACTCGTATCTCCCCATTTTAAAGGGAAATTTCTTAACCAGTGAAGAAAAATTGTCCTTCGGAACAACATATTCTTTCTAACAAGACAATGATCCTAAACACACATCCAAACTTTTACAAGAATGGTGCCTTTATAATGTTAAAGGCAACTTCGTGGCTCACCTCAGTAACATAAAACATAACATGGCCCATAAAACATTTATGGGAAGAAATCGTTCGTGGACTCAAAAAATAAGGCATTAAGAACAAGATTGAACTAGAAAGGGCCATTTAGGACATTTGGGGCAGAATTTCACCTAAAACAGCAGAAAAAGTAGTAGAAATCGTGCCATTCCACAACTTTTTCGAGAGAAATAAAGGAAGTGATACCGACTATTAAATATAACTTGTAAAACATAAAAAACATGTTTCGTAAATTATGAAAATGCCATACAAAAATGTTTTGCTCGTCATTTTTGGATTTTTTATTTTATAAATTTATTTTTCAATTATCTCGATATCATTTCTTAAACATATTAAAAAATAGCATGCTATTGTATTGAACCATTCTTTTAATTTTAATTTTTATTCATGAAGGAATTGTATGACAGATTTAACTTTTAATTTTGGTCATAACTGCATATGGAAACCTTTTTTTACCCATTATACATTATGATATGTTAAGGGAAATCTGTCCGGGGAATGTACGCCGGGGAGAAGTTCAACAGATTATGGGTCAAAAAATTTGGAAATATGTACAGGGGGATTATAATTAAACTTCCCCTATAAACAGCATCCTGCAACGGAAACAGATGAACGGATTGCAACGGAATTTAGTATATAAGCTATACACGAGATGCCTCACGGAATTTCGAAAATAATTTTTAGTTCCAAAATGTCCACCAGAGGGCGCCTTTTCCTAAAAACATTAAATTTACACAATAAACGCCCAAAACGGAATATTGAAACAATATTAACAATCTAGAATAAGAATTATGAGTAATAATAAGAATAATGAGTAATAAGAATTATGAGTAATAATAAGAATAATGAGTAATAAGAATTATGAGTAAAATGTAAAACCGGTAAAAGCTGTCAATTCTAGAAAAAAAATGTTGAGATTTGCATGCTTGCGAAGAAGAGGAAGCTTTATGCAAAACAGATCAGAGTAAGAAACGCTTGCAGTCGTTGGCATGTTTTATGTCGATGTTTACGGCTGTAATGATGTCGGTATTTTGTTGCGACGGTATTGCGACATTGAGTGACTTAAAGAACTTCCTAACGCTTCATGTGTGAGGCCTCACAACTGATCAGTTACGATCTGCTGTTCAACACACTATCCATCGACTTGAAATTTGCAGATGAATGAAGAGGTGACATGGAGCACCTTTCCCTACATCATCCTGGACACGATTAACAACTGTTCCTCTTGTGCAATTTCGTCCTAATCTGTTCTTGCTTCTGCAAACTGAACTGTTATTTTTTCCTTACCTTTGCTTAATGTGGTTCTATGATAAGGTGTCAAACTAGTCAATAATCGTTAATATGGTTTCTGTATTCCATTTTGATCGTTTACTGTGTTAAAATTAATGTTTTTCCAGAAAAGGCGCCCTCTAGTAGACATTTCGGAACTAAAAACGTTTTTTCGAAATTCCTTGAGCGCATCTCGTGTATAGTCTATATACTAAATTTCGTTGCAATCCATTCACCCGTTTGCGCTGTATTATGCTGTTTATAGGGAAAGTTTAATTATAACCACCCTGTATATCTGCCTATTTATTTGCCTTTCTATTACATGCCTTTCAATGCATATGTTAGCACAATGATTGGATAATGGAGCGAACTAGAAAGATGAGAGTCAATACGGGGTCTTAAAACCAAAGTAATAGATCTACAGTATATAAAACTTTTAATGAAATCCATCAACTGAAGCCACACCTAGATCTCACTGCCCCCTATTTGGTTTCGTATAGATGCAGTTAGACTTTAGTAAAAAAAAGGGGGGGGGTGAGATAAAATATACTGCAATCAATAACAAAGCGAATTACAAATGATAAAGAATATGATTTTGGCTCAAATAATTGTTTCTTTCAATCCTAACCATTCAGCCTGAAATATTGTATAGAATTTTTCCAATTTTCCTCTCTATTCCAATACTTTAATGCCGTCTTTAAACGCACAATAGGTGGATCCTGTTCCCATTTTTGTTTAGAACCGTCTTAATGGAATCTTAGAGTATTATCCTCCGTTTAGGGTTCCATTGTTAAAATTTCATTTTCTATTTTGAATAGAGAAGGGTGGGTAATGGCGCTTTTGATTTTTTTTCCTTCCATTTTCCTTGGATAATAAGTTAAACCTTCAAATTCAATTTCTTTGCTTAAATGCACTGCATTGATGTAGATAGCTTCTTGTTATACTTGTAGGTGTAGCTATATGATGCCTTTAATATCCTGTAAAATTACTGATGGAATTGCTCGATAAGTTCCAGCAATACAATGGAGGAAGATGCCATTTATAGAGACCAGTTTTTTCCATATAGAGTGAGAGTGACTACGATCTTGCACTACACACGAGCATCCTTTCTGTGGCTGTTTGGTATACCCACTTGAATTTTTGTTATAGTTCCTAATAAATATCCTAGGAGCGGCAATGCAGGTATGAGCTGACTACCTTAGTGCCTTGTTCATGAATGTTACCACTTCAGTTTAGCTTCTCACCTTATATTACTCACAAATATTTCTTAGATGATATTCTTTTTAATGCTTAGATGCTCCATTCAACAGCTGGTCCCCTGATAATCAACCTGTTAACAAAAAAATTTCTAATTGATTTTACCCCTTCAAATCTTAAAAATTTCAAGTGCGAATTTTCTTTTCAATTCAAGTTGATGATAAAAGTGAAATTATTTGCATATGCTTGCAACTGAATCTCTCTTGGTGAAACTGTTTTTAATATCTAATCTTCTACGTTGTTCCCAAAATGTGTATATGTGCAAGATCTTTATAAGCAATCTTGCATTTGCTTACACATAGATAATCCGTCGCTCATTTTTATACCCTTCTTGTTACCAGAAAAGAAATGTACTAAGGTTTCGGAGTTGTTTGATTTCTTATAAAATTTATTTATTCTTTCTCTCATGGTGTCAAGTGCACCTTTGATGTCTAGTGAGATAATTATAATGTGTTAGATTTTTCTGGCCTCTTCGATGGCATCTAACAATCACCGGAGAGTATGATTTATTGATTTGCCTTCTGTGAAGCCAAACTCTTATGGCTGTAGCTATTATTATTTACCTATAATTGGGAAGGGGCAATATCTCCTAAATACAAAAGACCATAGATATATTTTTCAACGTCATTAATAATTGATTTTTCTTACCTCAGGATTGATTTGCTTTGACAGATGTTGATGGTTTGGGGAAGTCAACAGATAGCTGAATAGGGCCAGCCAATTACGGTCAAAGAAATTCCAACTATTTGTAATGTCGAAAATCAGTGCCGCAATTTTCCGCACTTGGGAATTGTTAGAGAAAGGAATGGGTCTGTAGACTCTTCCAGCTATTTCTTTTATTTCCCTTTTTTGTGAAAGGGAACTATTTATCTGGTTTTAAAAAGAGCTGAGAATTTTTTTAAGTTCATGGCATTTGTTCATGAATATGGTCAGTAGTTTTAGAAAATTGTTTCGGATATTCGAAATAATTATTGAATTTATACTATCATAACTAAGGGCTCTGTTTGAGGGAAGTTTTTTTTTTCTTATCAATATTATCGATTTCTATTTTGTTAAAGATTTCTTCGGAGTAGAAAAAAAACTTAAAATGCATATCTGCTTCTTCTTCTGAAGCTTCGGGGTAAAATTCTTGAATGATTTTCCCTGAAAACTCTTTTACATTTCCTATAAACGAGCTTCCCAACAAGTTGAAAATTACGGATGATGGTTGCACTGTCTCAGTCAATTTAAACATAGTTCAGTCGGGAGAACTTATTTCCGAACAAATTTTTTTCCAATATCTTATCTTTACGTGTATTATTTCTTTCTTTCTCTCTTTTATGTAGATTACTCTCTTTTTGAGTAATTTTTGTTAACATTCGCGTATTTTTGTGCCTCCTCAGTGCATTCCATTTTTCCTTTATTTCTTGTGTTTATCCCTCCACCCTACCAGAGATATTCGGTGTTGTTAGGTATATATCCATTGTGTATATATGCAGACATGAATCTAAAATTTCCAAATGAAATTTTTCTGTGGTGACACGGAAATATTTTGTTTCTGCCGAGTCTTAAATAATTTACATTCATTTAAAAGTCTTCTTTCAGAAATGGTTGCAAAATTTTTTGTGACCTCTAAATGACCTCTAATGTTTAGAATCTAAAATAAGAGGGTATAAAAACTTCCCATTTAAAGCAATTTTAATTAACTTGTGATCACTAAGAGATTCGTTTACGACAACCTTTCAGACGATTAAGTTTTCAAAGACGGCTAATTAGTCAGGTTTCAATTGCGTAAGTTTTGGTGCCAGAATTAGCCTTCCGTAGTTCTCCCTCTAATGAATTTAAAAACTAGTGAATTGTTTTCAACTAAAAACATTTCCACATGTTATTTTCTACGGTTTGTTAGCTATCCCATTCAATAATACCCGCATTCATAGGAGCATCTGTAATTACACTTTCATCTAGTAATTTGGCGTGGGCTTCTTCAAATTCTTTTACCACTTCTTTTACATTGGCTGATGAAAAAGAGTAGGCGGAAATTAGGCGAAAATTCTGACTTGGAGTATAAAAGCAGAATATGTTATTATCGCAAAGGTTTCTGTGATAGAATTTAGCATACGATTAGAAAAACAAGATTTTATCGCCAAATTGTAGAACTTAGTCATATTTTGGATTAAATCCGTCAATAGGTTGATCGTCTGCGAGTCTGATTATCCATATGTATGATAACGCGGTAGCTAATAATATCACGAATTATGCAATCAAATTTGATATGTGATATTTACTTCCAAATTGTTGTTTTATATTTATATTTGGGGTAAATAAACAAGAGTAAGAAATAGGTAGTTATGTAAGGAATGGATAAATTAGTATTTATAACAGTCTAGAAATTTCTAAAAAAACCCGCTAAAATAATATTTTATTTTCCAATGTTAACCAATTGGTTAAAATACTGGTTTTTCTCTATCAACGATTAAGACAATACAAATTGAAGGTAAACTCTTATATTAACGCTCCGTTTGGCCATTAGGGCCATTTTGAGATGTACTCCGTAATTTTGAACTTCAGTCAAATGAGCTGAAACTCCTATCTAAATTTTCGCACCGCACCAATGAACGAATGTTTGACCCAGATGTCAGATTTAACGACTCGCATACATGACGGAAGTATAGTTTAATTTACTTTGAATGGAGCTGGATGAATTAAAAAGCAAATAACCAAAAATATACAATATACGAATCAAAGTAGGTGCATAAAGAAAAATGTATAGCATTGCTATTTTTTATTGCAACATGTCGTCAGGTAATACAACATAATGAACAAAAAGGAGCAGACTCTTATAGCATATTGTGTATTAAGTGGAATCAATTTTTTGGATTGTTTTTAATATTTAAATTCATTTAATATATTTTAATCTTGTTATTTTGCTTTTCATTCTTTCTTGGAAATTTATGACTTAGATCAGTACTTTTGACATATGTGTACCCCTTCTATAATTTTCGTAACGCTGAGTACCCCTCGTCAAAATAATGGATGTATTTTAATAACAAACAAAAATATATTTATTTTTTTCTTTTTTGTGATATACACAAAATAATAAAAAAGAGAAATAAAATTATTCATAATAAAATATAAATTAAAGTTATATTATAAGTAACATTTATTTGGATCAATGAGAAGGATGAAATTGTTTGTGCTGAGATGACAGATCGTCATAATTTGGTTCCCTGTTTGTAAATTTTAATTTCAGATGCGATTCCACGTCCAATAGTCTGTTCCTTTTTCTCGACATAATCTCTACAAATGCTGAAAAAGCAACTTCACATAAATATGAAGTTGGAAAAGGCAAGATGTATTTCAGAACTTTTTCTGATAAGACCGGATACACATGTTGCATTTGTAACCAGAATGATGTTAAGGCACTCTCCCTATGTTTAATTTTCAAAATTCCGTCTGAAGCCAATTCCAACAATTGCTCTTCTTAATGCGTCAAATCTTCTGGCATGGATATTGTGTCAATGGTAAACGGATCTCTTATCTATTCAATATTTTTGTTAAATAAGGGAAATAGTTTTTCAAACCCACTTGCAAACTCTCCAAATGCTGTGTTATGCATTTCAGAGTATCAGCATCAATTTTAGTAGTCGAATTCCCACTCAAGTACTGCTGTAAGCAAGTAAGCCAAAGCGACGGAAGAATATTTAACAACGTCCGCGGTAAAAATTAAAGGTTTCTCCGATTTCAGTCACGTGGGGAGGGACAGTGGACCAGAGATGATTGCCCCCCCATCAAACTCTTATTGTACCCCTGGGGGTAAGCGTTACACACTTTGGGAAACACTGACTTAGATCATTGAATTTCATTTTGTATCTGTCTAATGGAATTCATTGGAATCTTAATGGGGGTTTTTTCTGTCTTTAATGGTACTAAGAAGCCAGCCAATATTTTTTTTAAATCTAACATTGGGACGGGAAACTCCATATTGAGAACGAGAAATTCCATACTTTGGAGCTTTCCGTTAATGAAATTTCTAAATTGTTTTCATTGCTAGTTTATTTACTTTTTATATATTATTTTCTCATTTTTATATAATTACATATAATTTTTACTTCGATGCTTTGTCTTTCATTTTAAACCAAATTAGAAAGTAGCTTTACTTCTTTTTTTTTTCTGAACACATGAACGCACATAGAAAGTTATGATTTTTATCAGAAAATCACTCTGACTTTATAAATAGCTTTCTGTAATGGAATAAATACCCTATTGTGCTTCCGTTTTTACACTTCTTGGTTGAAAACTAAGTTGTTGCCTTCATCACCTGGCTGTGATTCAAAAGGATGTGATCAATACCAAAACCATTTTTCCTATAATGGAATTTCATCGACTATATCTGTTTACTTTTACAAATTATATTAAATGCAATCATCTTATCACCGATGCCAATCAGTTTACTTTCTCTTCGTTTCATTCAACAAATAATCTCTCAGAGCTCTTTGTAATTCCTCCTGCGTTGAAACCAAGTGCAAAACAGTTTAGTTTTTTGTCTTGTCTCTTCCCAAACAACTTCTGCGGTTAGAATTTTAATCAACGTAAATGCTCGACAGAGCTTAAGGATTTCGAGTAGAAAGATTTTTTTTTGTCTTTCAATAGAATGTGGCAAAAGCTGGGAAATAGATGACAACTTCATTAAATTCTAATCTTACATCAGCACAATCATCCCTTCATTCAAGAATTTTTCTTCATATTTCTCCCTACTGCGCAGAATAATTATATTACTTGAAATTTCTTGCCCAATTCTTCAGAGGGAATGCATATACAATTTACTTTCAATACAATATTCTTTTTTATATTTATATAAATTGGAAACCATCACTTATCAAAACATCTCCAAAATATACACGGACTATTAATAATACAGGATTATTAAAAATAACCGCCTTGGTTACAAAAGGTTATAAGTTCCACGTAAATATTGATCAAAAGAAAAAATTTACAAAAACAAATCTCCAAAAAAATTGCTCCCTTGGTTATTTGACAATATTTAAGCAGTACTCTGTTTCACTACAAGTGAAGGTTCACTGCATGTGAAACCTTCACTTGATAGCGAAAAGGATCGTTCTTTTACTGTAGCAGCAAAAGAGACATTAAGATAGTCTCGAGTGTATTGCCTAACGTATGAACTACAATTCGATTCTCTGAAGCTTTATTGTCTGGATAGAGAATATATATATATAGGATTCTCTACAGGATTTTGCGAAGGGAATTTCAAAAGGCTACTTTAAAAGAGTGAAGAAAAAAATCTTTAAAACATTTTGTAATAGGACTTCTTGAAGACATTTCTTTAAAATTTCCTTCCATTTTTTTGATTCAAAGATGCAAATTTTATCTTTGAACAGATTGCAACCGATTTTAAATATATGTCTGATTTGTCTGATTAATGAATATAAATTACGTGAGCACAACGAATATTAATATGATGAAATATGCATGATGTGAGAAGAATCCTTCTTCTAGATTCAATACTATATAGAGGAAAATTGATTCTGTGAAATTTTTAAACAATTTGAAAAAAGTATTTAATTGAAATATTGTTCGGCTCTAATAATATTTATGTATGTATGCGCAAGTATATAGTATATAAAAATTATATTCTTTAATTTTTTCCCATTTACAGGTAACCATAATAATATGAAAACTAAATTTACATAATATAAAAAATAAAATCTTCGCTTTGTTAGAATACATGCATATGTCACTTGTTTCTCAAAAAGTAATATATAAAATGTTAACCATTATCTAGGTATATTCCAACAACTAAGCCTAACACTATGTACATTTTAGCTCACTTAACTTAAATTGTTCAATGGCAAAAAATGAAATGAATACAACTACCCTAGTATAAAATTATGTTCCTCAGGAATAAGAGTAAGCAATGTATTATCGAATTTACTTTAATTTTGAATGACATACATGGTAAAGTAATTTTTAAGGTTTTATTGACTGAGTCAAACATAAAATTAAAAGTGTTAGTTCATACTCAAGAAATATTAACAAATCAAAAGATTTAATTAAAAAATGCAAAAAATAAAACCCAAAAAATTTACTTTGCGAATAGTGCTCGGAATACACTACTGCGGGCAATTTTACAATTACCATCTGTTTTAAATATACTGTTAGTTTTATCCTACCTGTCCATTTTATCCCTCATACGCTAAGATTCATTTGTAAGTTTACATTTTTTTTATTTCCTATTAACATTTAAAAATCTTGTGAAAAATTCCATTTGATCCGTATTTCATTTAGACTTCGAAACATAAATAAATCTTTAAATTTAGGAGATAAAATATCTGATGTTTCTTAAGAATTAAGCAAACCATTTAATTTTCTGATGTACCTTGATTACGTGGTGTCAGACACTAAATTGAATGATAGTGGTCCGAATTCTTATGGAACTGAAGATAGGTTTTTGTGCATAAAGCTGGAAAATATGAAATCTCAAATCATAATCCAAAGACTTCACATAAATTTGATCTTTTTTCATCCTCGTCACCTAAGCCGGAATCAAATTTATAGTATCTGTATTTAATGATCTTTACACAAATGCAAAAAGGAAATTATCAAACAGGAATTGCTGTACAAATTGCCTTTTATGTCTAATTAGATGATATTCTACATTTTTCGAATGTCAGAACTTTTGACTTGGTACATCTAATAATTATAATATAGTAAATAAGCTTTCCACACTATTTCTTATTTTCAAAATCGATTACTATGAAAGAATCGTATTAAGTACAAAAAAAAACCTTTTAATTGGATGCTCAAGATGGGCATATCTAGAAAACATACTACAGGAAAACTAATATTCTCGAACTTTTGACTTAAGGTGATAAATTTTTTAGTCTTTCCTTTTCTCTCCTTGTTTTTATGCTTGTCAAAATGCAATACACAGACATGAGAAATCATTTTTATTTCGATCATTATTAGATTCAGTGTTTCATCTACGAAATACACTATTATAATATGTGTAGATGCGTTGTCCTTACAACCACGAATTCATTAGACATGGCAAATATAAGCTAGGATATAACCAGTTTCTTCATTAAACTGAAAACGGACAGTTTATAGAAGAAACTGGTAAATAAATCCTTACTTTTAAAATCAATGAGTAATTTATTAGATTAGATTAGATGGAACATGGATTTTCATTAGATTAGATGGATGATGTTTGAAGCCTGCCAATTAAAGTGATTTTACAGATTATTTTTAGATTTTACTGCGCTTTTTCCGTAATGGACAATGAAAAAACTTATTCATTTTGGAAATCTTATTAATGTTTCAAATAATAAGTGCTATTAAATAAAATTGATTGGAGCGTCATCTATTAATTGCAAATAACGTACTAAAGAAAGCTTAAAAGAAATTCTAAGCAACGAAAGACACATTTTTAAATTTCAAGTAAATTGAATTAATTAAGTATGAAGCGTTTTAAAAAATGTTATGGAAAGGAAACTTTATTCTGTGCACATTCAAATAATGTTTCATATTTAATTCTAAATTAGTAATGAGTTTATCATCATAAATTGATTTTACAGTATAATGAATTTAAATTGAGACATGAGGTTTTATACCTTCAAAGTCTTTAAACTATTCCACTGAATGTATTGCGTGTTCAGGGTTGTTTGAATATATTTTAGGGAAATTGCAACCGATTCGATACTTTAATAGATATTTTCTTTAAATCAAGTGATTCACTATGATTCTAATACATATATTCCAAATAAAGATGATAACAAGAAAATTTCGTTTCTTTTAAAAACAGAGATATATTCGGGATATTGTATTCTTTTCTTATTTCTTCAGATTTAACTTTATTTGAGAGTAAAATTAATCGAACCTTCCAGCTCCTTTTCGTTCACAAACATTTTTTTGACTAATCAAGCTTTCCAACATAAGTGAAAATTTTCAATTTTTTTATTTCCTCATTTGATCTTAATAATGTGACTCTTCCACTTCAGTACAGTACTAAACAAGTTCATAAACTAATTCAGAACAATACATGATAATGTAATCAATAACTAAATAATTAAGTTTCCATTGACAAAGAAATCAGTTAAAGGAATCTTTGAATGCTATTGCCATCATCTAAATAGAGATAAACCATTGCGGGAATAAGATACTCTTTTACTGCATAGTAACAAATGAATGAAACTTATGATAAAGTCACTCACAAATATGGTATCTAAGAATATAAGATTCGGCTGTCTATTATGCAAGAAAATTCCAAATTATTATCTTAAATATAAGTACTTATAATTTACTTGCGAACATAGATATGAAGAAAAAATTTGAACCCAACAGAGAAGCGAGCCTGAACTCTTGTTTTTGTTTGTCATAATTACCCTATGAGACATCTCCTGATCATACGCCATAGAGCATTCAGGTAACACCATAGTCATTTCAAGCCAGATTTTGTGAAACATATTCTTAACCATTTATTCTAACATGTTTCAGAATCGTTCGATTCTCTGCGCATACCATTAGCACCTTCTTAAATGTTTACTTGTACACGGGATTTATGTACAGAATCTAGAGTCAAAAGGAAATCCGAAAAAGGTGCTTAATGTATAGGCTCTGACAGGAGGAATTTAGCTCTACTAATATTATTTCCTTTGTCCAGTAAGCAACGAACTGCTAGTGTGTACAGAGACGGAGTAAACTCTTGATATTATCCATATTATTCTAATTAATCACTAGGAACAATTATTTCGTTTCAGATAGTAGAGTAGATTTCAGATGGTAGAGTTATTTTCTTAATATTATCCATATTATTATAATTAGTCACAAGGAACAATTATTACGTGAATTAGCAAAAAAAAAAAATGTCTTCGTTATTGTAAATTTTTTCTTCATGAGTTGTTTACTAGGAAAATATAGCCGTTTGTAATCAGGACAATCATTTTGAATTACCCTATATTATTTGAATTTTGAATATACGTAGTATTTTATAGCATACTTTCCAGTTTAATTGAAGTTGACTTTATGAAGACAAATGTGTTGTGTGTTAGTTAATGTTTAAAAGTGCTCTGAAATCGCCAGTTTCTAAATTTTGTATCTCTTTGCAGGATGTGTTTCCTGGTTAATCCGGAGGCTTTGCACTCTGGTGTCCGGGTGGAGGTATCTCGCAGAAGAAATTTGAGGTTATGAGTCCGACAGCTCCTCCGACCTTCTCCTCCAGCAACATGAATCGGCCACCTCTTAAGGAGGGATCCCTCAGCTTGGAGGAGAAAAGGTTTTTAGTAGCTGTCGAAAGAGGAGACTTAGCCTCAACTAGGAGGTATGTAATGAAGTCTTTCTATTTAAATAGTCATTTAATGTTTCTTATTTGGTCAGTACAATTTCCATCATTTCCTGTTTTTTTTAAACTTAATATCAGCAAGTAATCAAAATAGTGATTGATGGAACCAGTTATAAGAGATATCAGTACTTTTTAGCGTTTGAACGAACCTGTTTTATGTTTTTCATGTAAATTGTTGACGATGACAGCGTATACTGTTTACAGAGTTTTTAAGACAAAGAAATCTTAGATCCCTCTCTTCGATTTCATCGCCTGTTTCAGTAAAATGCAACTTTATTAGTCACATACTTGTTGAGTTGCCCTAATCATTAAATGGAAATCTTCAAGAACTCATTGCAAAAATGTTTTATGCGATGAAGATACCTTAAATGCCAAGGGTGTATTGAAATAGCTGAAAGATGTGGAAATAAAGTGATTGAAAACTTATTTTTCTTTCATCCATTATCGAATATGTATATACTGCAATCCAGTATATAAGCATGGCGTTCGGTTACGAAAAGCATCGAAACAGGATCAAACAGTTTCAAGCTGAAATACGTCGAGTGATGATGCTTCGCAGATATTGACATTGAAGAATCATGCACTTGCCGAAAGTTTCAAAGTTGTAGCTTTCATACCTTCTATTTATGCTTGAATCCTTAACAAGGTCAAAGTACACAAATATTTCGCTTCGATTTCTTTCGTATTTCAAATGCAGTAGAAGATTTTAAAAAATCACATAGAGTTCAAAATGGTAGATGGCACACTGTTGTTTCAGGCCGCGTAAGCTTATTAAACGCTTGGGAATGAAATGTACAAATTTAAAGTAAGAAATCGGGGAAATCCATGTTACTCTTTAAGACTTATAAGCGCTTTCGAAATATTTAAAATTAAATGTTATATATAAATATTTTCGAAAAAAAACAGAGTATATCTGCACCTTTATCATTATTTGTTTTAATTTTTTATCGGTTGATCGAAGTTAGTAAACTATTTAACTTAAGAAGTTGGGTCTGATACATCAGTTGACTGCATTTTTGTAGTATCTTCGGCATCCTTTTTTATGAATATCAGAGTAATCTTTATGATTGACTTTCGAAATAGAGTACGTAACGACTGATTCTGTGGTAAAATTTTCACGTTTATAAACCTTTTGACCATCTTGTTATAAATCATTTATCATTTTTCTACAAAATATCCCAGTCACATGTTGATATTCGCTTCAAGTATTTCTGCAAGTTTACAGACTTTTTGGCAGCTCTGTTTGTTCAGAAAGATTTTTTGTCGACTAGATTTTTACTGCTTTGGAACAGAATACTTTTTTCTTCACGCTTAAAATCATTTTAAAAACGTACAATCTGAAGGAAATATGTTAAAAGTTCTCTAATTCAAATAGAATATTTTGAAATTTTATTTTCAAAAAATTCAGGCCATCATATTTAAAAATAATATATGGCAAATATTCCAAATAAAGCGCAAGGAAAAGGATTTTACTTGAACACGCTTTCTTGAATGTTAATGGTGAAAAACAGAGATCATTTATATTTATTACTGGTACATTCAGTGCAATTGTTAAAATACTTACCAACCAACAAACGATTCGAAATTTACGATGTAATTTATAGGAGTATTACCAGTGACACGTTAAATTGTTAATTAAGGTTATGAAAGCAAAAGAGAAAGCATGATGCCAAATAGGCACGCACAGATTATGTACCGAAATATGCCACAACGGTGACAGATGCAGCTTTGCACCTTGGCTCTTCTCACTTGCAGTAGAGGGGAGTCCTCATGAATGCTGATGATGGGACGGTCTCAACCTTTGCCGAAACCAGACAAAACTTTATGTAAAGAAAAAGAGTAGAACTCTCTTTCGCGCTCAGTTGCGGAGTTTTCGGTTAGTTTTCCATTCACTTTTTTTTTTTTTTCTACTCGGCAGCCACATAATGGGAATTTTCAAATTTAGGAACTAGCACGGCTATATGCTTAGCACCCTATGTCCCCAAAAATATATTATCATTCGGAAAAAGATGATTAATGACATACTTTGATCAAATATCTGAAAATTATTTTGATATCAGAATCAAAATGTAAAACTACTTTTGGCCTTCAAATCAAACCAATAAAATCTCCACAATTGTGGAACTTCTATAACTATCTGCTTCATATTTTAATCGAAATTTTGTTGAGATCTTGAATGAAGTTAAAACAATCGTTGGGATAACTTTTCGTGGATTAAACTACTGCCCCATTATTTCTTTTTTTATTAATTGGCATTTCTTATCCTTTCAATCTCCGTTCAACATGGTATTAACGAAACTTAGTGAGCGTTTATATGAAAAGCAAAATAGAATTGACGTATGCCAGTGTTTTAGGGAGAGCAAACATTTGCCGAAAATCTTTTAGAAAATAAATATTGATTCTTAATTGAAAAAAATCACTTTAAGAACTCTATTTTTGCTGGATATTTAAATCTTCCACGGACATTATCGGAAATCACTCTAAAAGTATTTTTACCCTAAAACGAAGGGGATTATGCAATTATTTTTGCTGTTTGTCAGTTTTTCAATTATTTTCTGAAATAGCTAAGCTTTGCTCACCGAGAATGAATATTATTTGAGACAACCATTCGAATGCTCTTTGCAATTTTTTTGGAAAGAGATTATTTACTAACGACTTTCTATTAAAAAAGTCGATTGATGATAGCAATGACGGCGTTCTCTATAAAGAGAATTGCTTTCATTTGGCCACCCAATAATCACTCTGAAACAAAACCGTAGCATTACTAGGCAGAAACGTTAAAATATTAAGTTAGCAATAGTTTTAATGCCTCATTGTAAAGCGCGAAAAACGTTTTCACGAAATCTTTCATTTTTCTAGAAATTAAAAAAAAACTTTGAGAAATTAAATGAATTAAACCTTAATCATGTTCGAAATCGAAGAAATATTTTGTCATTTTTTTCCCATTCATATCATTAATTAAGAATAAATTATGAATAACACCTTATTAAGTGATTTATAATTCATACTTATTCTTACTTCTCATTACTTATTTATTACATTAATACTTATGGTTATTATATCATTAATACTTATAAGAGGTGAATAAACAACGAATAACACCTTTTAAAGTAATTTATAATTCAGAGGCATTTTCAAGAATACTTGAAACTCGTTTATTTAAATTATTTTCAAAGCATTGAAACTATGAGAAATGAACGAATTTTATTCATGTATTTTATTGTGACCATCATTCTGCATCAAAAATGATATGCCTATTCAATTTTATTTATAATTCATGATGATATCTCTTATTTCAGCATTAAATTAAAATGAATTCAAGAGGAAATCTATGAACTTATTAATATATAATATGTCGCTAGTCCTTCCTCAATTATTGATTTAAATGTCTTTCGATTATTTCTACATGATTGGCTATAGTAGTAAAAGCAAAAGATAATGAATAATACATTACGAAATGCTGCTATATTAAGGATATTCGTCCAGTAGATTTTCATTTTATTAGGATCTTCTAAAGTTTGTCGCCAGGTGAAGCACGAGTGAAATGGTATTCTGGATGAGGTCCATGAATATCTTTTTCATTTCTGAAGGAAGGACTTGAATCACATCGATTCTTAAATTGCGCCAGAACGACGGAAATTTTGCAGGGAATACTGCAGTCCGTTGGATCGCGGCGGCCTAATGGTAATGTCTCAACTTTTGTGGAAATTTGGAGAAGGTATACCAGCTCAGGTGTCGTCCTCGTCATCTGACCGTGGTTTAAAATTACGAGGTGCATCCCAAAATTTCCCAAGTGTTGCTTTAAAATATCGGGACGTTAATATAACTAAACTGAACTATGTCCGTATTTGCTAAGCTTAATGGTCAGTCATTCAAATTAGAGCTGTCGATGCCTATATAGATCTTTCCGTTTAGAAGCGAGGCTTTTAAATAACTAAAAAAACAATACACGAAAATAATGATGCAGTAGTACTATCAACATGCGTTTCTTTTTATAAAGATGGGTTTGAGGATTTTTATTTACGGTTTATTAATTTTTGTCTAAAGTAAATGAAATGAATTACCATTCATATCAATTTCTAATCCAAAAGATAGCTTACTCAAAGCATTACAAAAGACTCAGTATGGCGCAGTTAAATAGCCTATCTATGTTTGAATTCGGCCTTTTGAGAATCTCGCAAAAAAGGAAATTTATTTAACAAAATTCTATTACAAATAAATTGTCATAGTGTAAGACTTACTATAACGTGCATTTCTAGAACATGTGATATTTTAACAGCGTTATACAGGAGTTTATCACACTTTAAAATTTTTAAATATTACTACTATTTTATAAAACATGCTTTGAATATGAAGCATAGTTCAAATTATTTTACAATCCTATTTTTGATATTTGTTCGAGACATTCTCGGGAAAGGGATTTTTTCCCTATTTATTCTATTGAAATCCATTTTGTTGCTTCAAAATCATTCAATAAACGGATTTCAGCATAAAACTTACAAGTCAAAATCAAGCTTTCGAGCAATGTATGGTTTGATGGACAATTTTTAACACTTGGTAGAACTTTCTTCCATTTTAAATAATCCCTTTTCGTTCAGGAAAAGGGAAAGAATTAAGCTAGACGGAAAATTCCATCGAAGAGAAAGAAGGAATGGTTTGGAGGCTTGAATTCTTCAGATTCATAAGCAAAATTTGTGCAATACTTGAGAAATTCAGATCACATGATCGAATTCTCAACATAATTCATTAATCACGCATCGACGTTGATCCAAAGGAAGATTAAAGGAGAAAAAAAGCAATGACAGAAACTGCTCAGAGGAAATGATTTCTCCTCCTCTTTTTTTTTTAGAATGGAAGGAATTTTGAAGGAATTGAATTTTTGGAGTTTTCGACGCTATGACTTTAAAAGCTGTTTGTTGTCTTTTTGGTGATATATCCGAAAAGCTCAATAGTGTAATTTGAGAAAGGATGTTTAAATTGTTTTATGTGTTTTGATAGAAAGGATTTCAATTTAATGGTGGTGCTTTTTTTTTTTTTTTTTGACAGTTTAAGTAATTCCGAGTAAAACTGATTTTTTTAAAATCTAAGCTTCAGTTATACATGCCAGGTAATGTTCATAAAAATATTGAATAAGATGAAATTAGTGTTATTATTTTACGCTATAATGCAAGCAGTTATGAAAAAGCTATGGGTAGTTTGAGTAATTCTTACTCAGATAAATATAATAGTTATTACCAAATTATTATTACCATACTCAGATAGCTATAACAAGAATTTTAGGAGTTAATTAATTACCTTTTTGTATGTAATATAAATGAATTTATTTCCTTCGACTGTGTTATCTGATTTATTCATCGAATTAAAGAAATTTCGATTGCTAAGTCTATACTTAAATTAAAGTTGCGATTAATTTAAAAGTCAAAAATCCCTTGACACGCTTAGAGATCTTTATATGGGTTAAAATAATAGCTTTATGGATAGAAATCATCAAAATAGAATTTTTTCCAATTTATTGAATCTAATTAAGAATCTGGAATTTTTCCTGAACTTCTCTATTTTCTACGTTAATTTTTTTTAGCATTTTAATTGGGAATTCTATTTTTCAGGATAATTACAATGAT
This sequence comes from Argiope aurantia, assembly GCA_026543865.1. NCBI lineage: Eukaryota > Metazoa > Arthropoda > Arachnida > Araneae > Araneidae > Argiope > Argiope aurantia. The sequence goes on from JAPMOR010019918.1 coordinate 300,105, forward strand.
AATTATATAAGTAATATAAGTTGATAAGTGAAATGAAGACCTTCCTGATTTGATATTTTCCCCTCTCGAATGTTTTTCTTTCTTTTGCCCTCTTTTTCTCTACCCCCCCCCCCCCCGTCCGTAATTTTTAACAAAACTGTTTTTGAAACTTATTTTGTTATTCCCTCTGTAAAATCTATTAAATCATGCAATTGCATTTGTTTTGTTATTCTTTCCAAATATTGTTAGGTACGGAGATGAAGAACCTCTGAGTTCAAGTACTTCGTTATTCACCCCCTCAAATCGGCAACCTCTCTCGAATGCCAAGCAACATTCCTATAGATAAAGATAAGAATTGCTACCCTAACGTTATTTCGTCTCAAATTAATAAAAGGATAACTTTCTTCTTTTATGGGACAGTTAAATTATCCACACAAAAAAATTAGGCAATATGTCAAAACGAACTTTCAAGTATATGCTTAAAAACTGAATAAGATCCTCATAAAAGTGTTCAAGTTCAAGATTTCAGTATATTAACGAAGATTAAGAAAAAAAAGACATTTTGTTTGTTTAGCTTTGTTGTTGTTAGTAAATAAAATACATCGGAAATACTCACGTAAAAAAAAAGCTCTTTTTAATCAAAATTATTTTTATCTCCTTTTTTTGTGCAAAAAAAAAATCATCTATTACATAGTCCTTTATTCTGTGTGAATTACCGGTAAGGAATTTTATTTTTTAACTTATTTTCAGATATCGTTCATTCAAAAGAATCTACAGAAAAATTCATTTGTTTGAATTCCTTGTTTGAATTTCGAAGTAAAATATTTATTCAAATGAAGATTATCCGTAAACTTTTATCTCAAATTTACGATGAAGCATTTTAGTGATAAAAAAATTAACTAAGAATTGTCAAAAAAGTAGATAAACCTATTTTAAAGTGCTTTCATTGAAATAAAATATTCCATTTTTTCACGACAATGCTTCAAAAATGTGTCTCTTCTAATGCTCTTGATCAGTTTTTATTACATTCAGGATGAGGAAGTATTGTAAATTTATCTTATTTATTGTTCTACATGGTTCATTTATATCTTGATTTTGTTAGCTAATGGTTAAATCCATTTGTTTATTATTGTAATACATTATTTTCACACTTTCTTCGATAGTATGTTTTTAGTGTTTTGTATTTGTTTTTATTTTGTTGTAGATTTGGATTTATTTCAAATATTTTCAAAATACACATTTAAAAGTCAAATATACAATATAGCCTATTCAAATATACAAGTCATATATATAATAACATGATTTTTTAAATATTTACGAATCAAAAGAATCGCCCAGGAGAAAAGAGACTGAAGTGCCATAACGTATATGATTTACTATACATATCGTAACAAAATGCGTCTCGTGCAATGCAATGAGAAGAAAGAAAAAATACCCTGATACAAACATTTTTATAACTTCTTTCACCTAATAAAAGGAATATCTAAACACTAGGTCAGCCAAAAAATATTATTTAAACTTCGTTTAGAAATTCAATATTATATCAAGAAATTATTACTCAAATATTGGCGTATGAATCTATGTAACTCTGAAAGGCATAAAATGTTCCAATTTTTTCCATTAGACACATTTTTCCTCATAATTAAGTTACTTCCTTTTCTTAGAAGATTAGAAATCAATTCACCTTTATTTAAAAAAAGAATAAAAAACTCTTCTTCTTGTACTTCAGGCAAGTGGGATTGTTTAAAAAAATGCAAATATTTCATAGCACAAAAAATATTTTGAAATTTTTTGTTATCTGGAAACATTTCTCCTTGCTTTCCACCATTTTCTTAATTTTAATATAAGCGGATGTATGTATATTAGAGATATACTAGAGAAGAATTTCATTTTATATCCTTTTACCACAGGTCGCTATGGAACCATGACTTTGGTTGTTCTTGCAACTCCTTTCAACGAACTGTTATTCAACGTTTGGAATTCTAGGTATTAATAGAATTCTGCGAATCTGCTATTTGTGTTTCAGAAATGCGGGTCCCCTTTCAGGAAAGTTTTTCTGTATCTTCATTTCTTTGTTATTTAAAAATTTTTAATTTTTAAAAAATAAGATAGTTGCAATAAACAGTTACATTATTAATTAGACAAAGAATAAGGAAAAACTGTTTAGAAGGAAATATGTATGACATTTGGCAAACGATCTGCTGTTATCATTTATCCCCTTTGGATTGAACATCAGTTTAAACCAAGACAAGAGATCGGGGAGAGAGGTGTACAATAGCTTCTGAAGTTAAAGCCCCTGAGCACCCGAGGGGAGAAGTCTGTCTTTATCTTATATGAAGATAACACTCACACAGTCGCTTGCACAACCCTTTTTTACAGGGGAATTCTTTCACACACCGCACAGATATAACACAGGGTAAAGAACAACCATGCCCGAACCAGGACTCGAACCCGAGACGCCCAGATCATGGGGAAGACGCGCTACCTCTAGGCCCGGACGCCGGTACAAACCACCTGTCAATATATTCTCTCATAAGAGAATATATTGAGCGGAGAGCACATGTATCTTTACAAAGCGAGCTAAAACTAGATGTTTAAAAATAAGGCAGAATTAAGTACTGTCATCAAACACAAAAAGAGCGAATAAAATGACAAGCAGACTAGAATTACAAGGTTTAGTTATGCGATTTCCCAAAAATTTATGTTTCCCAGTTATCCGCAGAAAAACATATTTCTGCGGATTACAACGATGCAATGAAGTGAATATGACACTGACTTCTTGCCTTTTATATCTAAATTTCAGACAAAACTTTTCCTAAATTAATAATGCATATCTTTTTAAATGTACAATATCTATTTCAATCATAATTTGATGATAAATCCAAGTATTAAATGCCATCCTAATAATAATATTACAACAATGAATTGTGTCATGTTTTATTCACTTCTATATTAAAAATTAAAAAGAACATAAATGTGGTGAGTCCTTAAATTATTCATGTTTATCTTGAATCGGGAATAATTCAATTTTTTTTATCATAATGAATTCCAATGTAAAGTATCTATACGTGTCTGTGGCATCCGAACGTATTTGTCTCTATTATAATCATGAAATTTTACACACAAATTTGAATGGGAAGAATCTCAATTTCAAAATTTAATGTTAAAAAAATTATATAATTCATGTTATATTGGATGATTTCAGCTCACGTATTTTGCCATACTAGGATTTAATTAATTAATTAATAATTAAATTAATTATCCGAATTTTTTTCAAATAATTAATTATCCAAAAAATTTTAAGAATTAAAACTGCAATTTCTACACTCAATATTCTAAATTCGTTATGTTTTTCAAATTTTTTAGGTAACAATTTTAACATTTCTCCGTAATATTAATGGTCGGAATACCTTTGTTCCATTGATTTTCCTAATGCAGAAGGGAATGCATTCTTCTCTATAAGAATCACTGTTCTTCCTAGAAAGAGAAGAAGCAGAAATACACAGATTATCGAAACTTCTATCATTCTTTCATTCAGCATAATAACACAAAATAGAGAGCTTTAGTTATAGGACATATTCAGTACGCAGGGAAACAATTTTACTGTGACCCTTAAAAATATAGCCATTTGAAAAGCTATTTCTTTTTGCATACTCATACGAACAATTTCATTCAAAATTTACATACGAAAATGAAAACATAAATTAAATGCATTTTACTTAATACAATTTGAAACCTTAAACTGATAAATCGAAAGATTTTATCTCTTTTTCTATCAAATTGATTTGGAATATGAATTTCATTAAAATTATGCTTGACTTTGTCTTTTCAAATATGTTTGTCTATTTGAAACCATTTAACTTTTCATCAGATATTCTTTCTTTAACATTTTTCTTGTCTCTCAGAAATTATATAAATTGATTTATTTCTAACAATTTATTGTTACAGTAACTTCAATTTTAAACCAATTTTATGGCTTCAATTTAAAATAACTATGTCATCAATAATTTTGACTATTTTAAACCTTTCTTTACCGAATTATTTTATCATCAATTTTTGAAATTTATTTTTGAACCTTTAGTTTAAGTTTTGATGCAGAATAAACCGAAAAAGAAGAAAAAAACTTTTTTAAATAATTAGAATAATTTAATTAATTAAATTAATACTAAAAGATTTTTTATGTTATTTTTATTTGACATCTACTGCTTTCTACAAATACGTCCTTCGTGTTCTTTCAAGTTCTGTTAGAAAAAATAGTTATACTGTGAATATATGAGCCGTATTTAAACGGTACTTTAAAGTACAGTCGGTAAATAAAGGGTTAAAAAATGTTGGAAGATTTTAGTTCACAATTTAAACTGAATTATTACTTCATTTAAAGTGCTAACCAGTTAATCGTTCCAAGAATCAGGATAAAAAAAATTTTATAGAATTTAAATTTTGCTATCATCACTTTCAATAATTTCAAAGCCTGCTTCATTTTCGGTTGTGTTCTTCGATTGATTATTGTCACAAAAAAAATAAAGTGCAAAATTATTACTACTTTTTTTTTCACTTCGTTTTCATAGCTTTGTTTATGTTAATGTGGTTTTGATTTTGCTGTTTTTATTAGGTCACAGCAACGTCATGAAGTCTTTGCTTAATAAAAATAATTTATTGATATATTATGATTCATTCATGTGACGTCATATTCCCTTGACGAACAATCCCACAGCGTTTGTCACCAAATTGAATAGTGTCTTATACTCAGCTTTGAAGACAAATTTCTTTTCTTCTGGCAAGAAGTATGGTGAATCCCAGAATCAAATTGGTACTGCAAATTTGTTGTATTTTATGTTGCTGTTGCTTATGACACTTGTCATATGCAGCCCTCTGACAAAGTCAGCGATTTAAGCCGAATTTTAGCGTCTCTTGTTTCAATAGCGCCATCTACGGCCAAGAGTACGTCTTAGCTTTTTATACGTCACAACCCTTTTCACGGAGAGAACTTAATTCATACATTTCATTCACAGCTCGTAATTTAGACCTAAATCAAAGAACGATCACCTTTGATCCAGTACCCAGTGGTATTGTCTCGACTTGGAGGACTGTGTGACTACGACAGATTTATACGTGCACCAGCCAGCATATACATGGAGAGTCTTCTGCCAGAAGAGTTCAAATTCACCACCCAAGGGATGCGAATACAGTGCCCTACCAACCACGCTATCCCGGCCATATTGCATTTTATACTATCATGAATTAGAAAAGCAGGAAAAAAACTTATGAAATTCAAGAGCAATGATACTTTCTTTTGATGTATAATGATACTATTCAATATTTTATCTTCCTTTGGCAATTTCAAATAAATTGTGAATTTAAAACAATGACTAATTCTAAACGAGTAGAATGCAAACCTTAAAAATTACTTATAATGGTATTTTTTTAAAGTAAAATTATAAAATTCACGTTTTATAGTGAAAAGACAGGACTTCAAATATTCCCTTTTTTTTTCCTTTACAGAAACAATGGTTTTAACAGTCAGCATGCTAAAACCATACACAAAGCTCGCAAGTGAATAAAAAACATCATTCACCTATTTTATTCTTTTCTGAAAAATTCAGCGTAAAAGTAAATCAACTAGAGAGCTTTCATTCCAACTCACAAGGTTAAGATGAGAAAAGTACAGCGTTTCCACATACCGGTCCGAAATGCTGAAAAGTCTGGGAAGAATTTGATTCAAATGCATTCCGGACCCTTTTCCATTATAAAGATGGTGAGTAATGAGACTAAAGGCGAGATTTTGCTGAGGCATAATTTAATGAAATTCATTAAAGGTATACGTCTAAGTTCCCGTTGGATATTGCTCTTAAGAATTTTCCTCTGCCTTGTGTCTCATAATTGATCCATAAAGCTTCGAAACCTGACTTTGAAAGAGTATTAAATGAACTTACAACTTGAATCCCTTGTTTGATGGAAGTCATTGAAAAGTTTTTCAATAAAGCAAATTGTCTTCTGTCGAGTGTTATTAGCTTCGCTAATTTATAAAGTGTGAGCGCAAGAACTTCCAAATCCCGGTTCAAGATGAAAATAGTTGAATGAGTCATTTCATTAAATAAAATAATTGTTACAATAGAAAGTAGTTTCTTGAATGATCATAGAGACACGCATATATTCATCGGATGCCAACTAGATTATTAAATTGTTTTCAGTTGAGAGATTTTAGATGAAGCCGCTGTTCTTACATAAACTGTGTTTAACCTCATTTTCCATGTTTTATTTTTAAAAATATCATGAAGGGTCATTCATTTAAAAAAAACATTTGGTTTATTTCAAAGTGTAAAGTAAAGTAAAAACGATCACTCTCTCGCTTCAAAGATAAGTCATAATAAAATACATTCAAAAGCATTAAAACACCCACTTAAATTTATTCATCAGAAGAAGTTTCTAAAACTTCTTAAAACGGGTTATTTTGCATTATAGTGGCATTAAATTTTTAATAGCCGAAAGAAAAGGAATTGAATGAAGAAATAGAATACTTTGGTTCGAGTGAGTCTAATTTTGCAATTTCTATGCAGGGAAAGTAAATAAGGGAATTTTTTTTTCTTTTAAATTGGCATTTCTCTTTCTTCATACGAACGCTGTTTAGGAATGTATGGGTATGTTTCGAGATTATGTGATGATGTCATTCTATACAAAATTATCTTCTTCGGAATAAGCAGGGGCCGCGGTGGCCTAGTTGTAAGGTCTCGGCTTCGGAACCTTAGGATTTCAGGGTCCAAAACCCGAAGAACCATAGTGTAAGCGGGTCTGGTGCACGTTAAATCGATCGGGGCAGAACATCCTCCCGCAGGTATGGAGGTTTATAGAAGGGGTGCCAGCTCAGGTGTCGTCCTCGTCCTCTGACAATGGTTCTAATTGACTAGGTCCATCTCAAAATAGTCCTATTGTTGTTTAAAAACGAAACGTTGATATAATTAACCCAATCTTCAGGATGAGTATCGACAAAAATTTGTTTCTAATCGCACCCTTTTCTAATTTAATTATTTCTGGCTCGTTATCACTTGTGTCTTCACTTTCACTTTGTTCTAGTTAACTCGAATGATACTGATATTTTTTCAATCATAGCACATTAACTGCATCTTTTGTTTTCCGCTAGGTAGCTACAGGTACATCTGAGAGTTCTCGCGAACCAAAATACTTCGCGTTATAGGATCCAAAATACTTCTTAATCTAATCTACTTTGCTAATTAGTTTTAAAATTCACTCAAAGTTCCTTGGTGTATGCATTGATCGACGTTTCGCATCATATATTTTATTTTTCTCTTGTATTTCAATGAAGCGCAGTCTAGTAATCCGTGATAAAAGAATTTTATATTAAAATTCCATTTATTTCAATATCAATATAGGTAGCTATTTAATAGAAATAATTCATCTAAAATTAAATAACAAACTCATATTACTCCGAATCGAAGGTGATTTTTATTTATTTAAAAAAGGAAGAAAAAAGCAAGAAAGTTTAAATTTGTTGAGCTTGCATTTATGGTAGTCAATAAACAGTTAGTAACTTTAGCTTTTTATCAACTTTTTTTATGCAGATTTATATTTAGATTAAAAGTAAAGCTCGGCGTACAGCCAAATCCTTTTTATAAAATCTCGGAGTTGTTTAGAAGTATAAATATTGTTGAATATAATATGGGCCACTTAAGATTCACTTTATCATGCGATTAAATAAGCTGATTAACTTATCATTTAAATAAAATTTGCATGTTAAAAATTATTTTTGCTTGTAATGTATTCTGAGTTGCATTAAAAAGTTATGTTGAGTATTAGTAATCACATTCATCTGTAAACGTGAAAATATTATTTCGTTAACTTTCTAACATTTTGTCGTAATTAACTTCTTTCTTTGGATCTGAAAATGTGATGAGTATTAACCCTTTATTTACCGATGACCCATTTAACTCCGACTGATATCTTCACAGTATGACTACTTTTTTCTAACAGAACTTGAAAGAACACGAAGAACGTATTTCCAATAGAAAGAAGTTGATGTCAAATAAAAATAACATTAAGCTATTTTTTATTATTAATTAAATTAAATTAAATTATTTAAATTAATTAAAAAGTCTTTTCTTCTTCCTCGGATTATTCTGTACCAAACTAACTCATGGTTCAAAAATAAATTTAAAAAACTGGTGTTAAAATAATTCGATAAATAAAGAGTTAAGTGAAATTTAGAAACTCACAATGATATACACATTTAGTTATAGCCAATGAAATTATAGTACAAAAAGTAAGAATGCAGATTAAAAGAATGAAAAATATTGCCTCTCCTTTTCTTTGAAAAAAAGAAAATATAGACGAATTATAAAGTACTTTATGTTGCATCACGTCAACAAATCAAAAAACGCAATGGGTCGGTAAAATAATGAACTTATTATTATTAGTTTCTAATTTAATTAATTAAATTATTTTAATTAACTAAAAAAAGTTTATTTTTTCTTCTTCCTCGGATTATTCTGCACAAAAAATTAACTAATGGTTCAAAAATAAATTTAAAAAATTGAGGTAAAATAATTCGGTAAATAAAGGATTAAGTGAAATTTATAAATTCTCAATACTATACACATTTAATTGTAGCCAATACAATTACAATAAAAAAAAATAATGCTACTTAAAAGAATGAAAACATTGGCTCTCCATTTCTTATTAAAAAAAAGAAAATACATACAAATTACAAAGTATTTTATTCTGCATCGCGTCAACATATCAAATAACGCAATGTGTCGGTTAAATAATGAACTCCCATTAAAGGGAATTCCTGTAGACTCGACCGATCAAAAATGCATTTCAGTTTTAAAAGCCATTTATTATCCTGCCTTTCACCCCCCCCAAATCCAATTGCTGATCTTTGCACCAATCAATCAAAGGACGGAATGAGTTATGAAGCATTGAGTCAGTTTTCATTTCAACCTGAAAACTGCTAAAAGAGTATCATAGACAGCTGAATTGTTACATGAAAGTTAAGGGATTAATTACCTTTCTCAGCCCTAAACAATGCTGTGGAAGTTCAGTAAGGGGTGGTATAAAAATTAAAAGAAGACTTAGACAATGATTTACTATTAAAATTCGTAGATTGAATTCTTAAATAGACTGAATAATGTCTATAAAAGAATGCTCTGTAAAGTAAATAGATTTCTTACTGAAAAAATTTATAACCTATAATTTCGTATTTTGTAATGATTTTTCTAGACTTATATAATGGTGTTCCATAGAATTTCCTAATAGAATTAGGAAATATTTGTTTATAGGATCGTATCAATGATATATTCTTCTGTGAAACCTTCGAATTCACAAAGTAAGATTGCTAATCTTGAAATATTCTAAATTTGTTTCGTATTGTCTTCGCCAAATATTGGGAAGTATTTTGTAAGGATGCTTAAACTTTTTTTAAATCCGGAAAGAAGATTTCTTTATTGTAAGAATATCTGTATAAACCTAATAGTGAGAACTTTAGAAATACAGTGGCTGAAAAAATTGAGAGTACACCTTACTTTTACTTGATAAATTCGACTTTCAATATAAATAACACATTACCGGGAAGTGCAAACATGTTTTTATTTTTACACATAACAGATGCTTTAATTTAGAATAAAAATAAAAAAAAATCAACCAAAAAATTCTAAATTGAAAAGTTTCAGAAGCATTTTAAATAAACATATGAAGAATTTTGCCTAAAAAAATTGAGAATACACCAATGAAATATTTGCAATATCACGCATAGAAACAAAGTGTCACTATTAAGTTGCATGTCTTTTGGCTCTTATAATGGCCTCTAAACGTCATTAGACCAATTTTTGGTGGTATTTGAAGTTATTTATTTTGAAGTTTTTTTTCTTTTTGCAACACTTGTTTTAAATAAGTTTTGTTTCTAATTTTGTGTTTTTGAACCACTTTTTCGAGAATGACCCACGAATACTCAATGGCATTGATGTCGGGGTACTGTGGTGGTGTGTGTAACTGCTGTTTACAATGAAAAAGACACCATATCTTGACGTTACGTGCATTCTGTTTGGGGTCGTTTCCTGCTGGAAAATGGAATTTCCATCTAATCCCAAATTTTTAACACTTTCCTTTAGATTGCTGTGACCATATGGTTCATCCAACCTGTGAAAGTTTTCAAATCATAGGCAGAAGTATAAGTGCTGAAACTGTGCGAAATGCCATTAGACAAGTTGGATATAAAAATCGCATTGTTAGAGAGGAACCGTTCATCATCATTTTTCAAATTCAGAAAAAGCATTTGAAGTCTGCAAAAACAAATCAATTGAAGATCAATAACCTTTGGAAGAAAGCTATATTTAGTAATGAAAGAAAATTCAACATTTTTGGCAGTGACAGCCGTCGTTCAGTATGGAGAAAGCCTAATATTGCTTTGGATTCAAAAAATTTACGTCCTCCAGTTAAACATGATGGTGACTCCGTCGTGATTTGAGGTTGCGTGGCTTCATCCAGGGTAGGAAATTTAATTTCTATAGATGGCATTATAAACTATATGGTTTACTTGGATATACTTTGCAGCAATCTAAAGGAAAGTGCAAAAAATTTATGTTTAGATGGACATTCCATTTTCCAGTAGGACAACGACCCCAAACAGAATGCACGTAACGTCAAAATATGGTGTCTTTTATATTGTAATCAGCAGTTACACACTCTACCAACCACAGTATCCCGACATCAATACCACTGAATATCTGTGGGTCACACTCGAAGCAGAGGTCCAAAAAAAATTAGAAACAAAACTCATTTAAAAAAAGTGGTGCAAGAAGAATGGGGGTCAAATATCTTCAGATACCACCAACAATTAATCGAATCGGTGCCATGACGTTTAGAGGCCATTATAAAGGCCAAAAGACATGCAACTAAATACTGACAAGTTCTTTCTATGCGTGATATTTCAAGAATTTCATTGGTGTAATCTCAATTTTTTGAGGCAAAATTCTCTGTATGTTTATTTAAAATGCTTCTGAAACTTTTCAATGTAGAAGTGTTTGGTTGTCTTTTCTTTATTTTTACTCTAAATTGAACCATTTGTTATGTGTAAAAATAAAAACATGTTTTCACTTCCCAGAAATGTCTTATTTATGTTGAAAGTTGGATTTATCAAGTAAAAGTAAGGTGTATTCTCAATTGTTTGAGCCACTGTATATAATATCTGATTTAGTTTAGCCTAAGAGATTATCCAAACGTATTCCAATAAGCTGCTGTCCATAAAGCTGCAACTATCGTTTTACGATTCCTAACCGGGAAATGAACTCTTTTATAACACATAATTCCTTATAATATAGCACATAATTAATTACAATGATAATTATTAAGTTATTATAGTTAAGTAATTATTAAGTTACTATAGGATTAGAAACTGTATTTCATGGAGTACATCAGAGACATAATCTTTTGTGATTACATTCAGGTTAAAAAAGCATTGTCATTCATGAATCAAAATTTAAACTGAAATTTCTTATTATTCTTCTTATCCTTCTTTGTTTATAAAAGAATCTGAATTGAATAATTAAAAAGCCATTAATACGAAAAACTTTTCAAAGTATTAAAGGAAAAGCGATCTAAAAAATAAACAGTTCATAAAACATTTTGCAAAATGTCCCTTAATTAAAAAAAATGTGTGTCTGTATTAATTGTGTGTGTATGTATATACAGGGTGGTTATAATTAAAGTGCAAGTGTTTGAAGGACTGTGAAAAAAACACTACTTGGATTATGTTGAAGAAATTTGGTTATCACATGGGGAATTGAATTAAACAATCAAAAAAAAATTAGTTCAACTTTTTGTCATAGGCGGCGCTTTTTAATGACAATATTTTATACATTGTAGTTATAACATTTTTCTTTGTAATGTATTATAATATTTACATAACGTATTGTATAACGTATTATAAAACGTAATGTATTATAATATTTGTTCAATATGGGATCATTCAAGTCCTATCAAATGCTGTAGATGCAAGACAGCGTGATCCACAGTAGCACCTAATGTTCCTGCTGAATTTCTAGGACATGTCTAGTAATGCTGCTGTTTAAAACAACAACAGAGTTAGGTTTGTCCTTGTAGACGTGATCTTTTAAATATCCCCACAGACAGAAATCGCAAGGATTTGAATCAGGTGAGCGAGGTGGCCAGGTAAGAGAGTTTTGGAAACTTCTGCTAACTGTACGATCCTCACTAAAAGTTCGGTGAAGCAGTTGTGTAACACAATGGGCAATGTGAGGTGGTGCTCCATCTTGCATGGATATTGTTGAATCGAGGCAGTTTCTGTCTTGCAAAGCAGGGATCCCATTACTTTCTAAAATTTGAGTCTAACTAGTGCCTGTTACGGTGAAGCGAACTAGCCCTATTGGTGTAAGATTTTCGAAAAAAAATGGACCAATAATAAAGTCAGTGATCATACCACACCAAACTGTAACAAACATTGAATGCAAGGGTTTCCCAAAATCAGTATGCATGCGGGTTGGATGAGACGCATATCCTACAGTTATGGGTGCTGACTTGTCCGGATGCAGTAAAATGCGTTTCATCAGTCCACAAAATCTTTCAAATCCATGATTCGTCTTCATAAATTTTGGCAAGATTGAAGTTGGTAAAATCAATTCTTTTTTTGGATCGCCTGGTTGCAAGTGCTGCAAAGTTTTAATTTTATACGGATAGCGTCTTAAACTGTAGCGCAAGACTATGCGTACGGTAGCTATTTGCTACATTTCTAGCGCTTACAGGTCACTGATTCACTAATCCTGAATCAATTGATTCCCAAATCTCTTCCACAACTTCCTAATTGTCAGATCTTCTTTCTCTAGTTCCAGGGACTACTCCGAGTTCTTCTGTTGCTTCAAATTTATTAATCATTTTTTAAGCCATTCACAGACATCGGTCCTTTTCTCAAATCTTTAAGACGGCGATATTCTTTCAAAGCAGCACTATAATTGCTATTCTTTTGGTAATAACATTTTACTAACAGAGCACGTTCTACCTTTGACAAAGTCATGGCTATAGCTTAAAGATACATGACTTTTATTATCATAAGGAATTTAAAATTGAGGTGGTATTCCTTTTGACATTGTACAGAGCAAAAATAACGTTTAAATAATCTACAGCGCCATATATTGCAAAAAAATGAACTAAAGCTTTTTTTATTGTGTAATTTATTTTCTCATGTTGTAAATACATTGCTTGACCATTGCTAAAGAACAGTTACGTTTTTTCGAATAATTAAGCATAGACAATGATTGAAAAAATGAAACTAAGTACATATTTAGTAGGGAGGATATGAATTTATTATAGTGCAAAATGGTACAGATATAGACACATCAAAGTAATAAAAACTTAAAAATAAAAAATTTGTTCTTTGGATGATTTCCAAACAGTCCAACAAAAATTGATCTTCAGGTCAGAATGATGTATACATGAGTACCTTAGTAAGGTGTGTGATGACCACGAACGCTAATGCACATTTTGCATCTGTTCTCCATGCTCTCCTCTAAACTATCGAGAAGTTCTTCGGAGAAATTGTCCCACTCCTCTCTCAAGGCGATTTTGAGCTCTTGCACTGTTCAGGGAGGGATGGTTCTTTGTGAAACACGTCTACCAAGAGCATTCCAGGCATGTTCAATGGGATTTAGGTCGGTAGAGTAAGAAGGCCATTGCATACGGGCAATATTTTCACTTTTCAGTGTGTCCAATACTTCAACGCTTCTGTGTGGCCGCGCATTATCGTCCATAAACAGAAAGTCTGGAACTACAGCACCCCTAAAAAGACAAACATGATCCAGAATAATCTCTCTGGAATACCGTTGCGTTGTAACCCTTCCTCGCTCAAAGATGTGAAACGGTGTTCTGTAATTGTGCATGACGCCTGCCGACACCATCAGGCCTGAGCCGTACCGATCACGTTCATTAACAAACTGTTGTGCATAACGCGTTCCAAGCTCTCTCCACAGTAATTGGTGGCCAAAATCACTTTTCACACTGAAACGAGATTTGTCTGAGAACATCACTCGAGACCAATTCTGGATATTCCAACCAACACAATCCTTACACCAGCGTAATCTCTGACGATGGCGTGGTTGAAGCGGGATGCAACGAACGGGCTACCTTGCATACAAACCAACATGATTTAATCGCCGTAAGATGGTTCTTGCGGAAACATGCGTGCTGGTAGCGGTTTCAAGGTTTGCAGTTATCTGGCCAGGAGTTAAATTTCTGTTCCTTTTTGCCATGAGGGCTACATAGCGATCCTCTAAAGGTGTGGTGTTCCTACCACGAACTCCGACAGGCTTTTACAAAGCATTTCTACCTTCAGCGGCCTTCTTTAATCGCGAGATGACACTCTTTGATACACCCATTGCAGCAGCTATAGTGGTGACATTTTGACCTGCTTCCAATCGTCCAACTGCACATCTATGATCGTAGGCGCTTAAATTGTGTCTTGCTGACATTTTGCGTTTAATTATTGCAAGAACCAAACAGAATTTCAGTGTAAAACCTTTTATAACATCCTGCACTACTTTGGGTCAAACATCAAACAGCATGAATTTTCGTATGAATCATGAGCTTGTATGCAATGTCGTTTATACAGATAAGGAGTCCTGATCTACCACGCCCTCTCAACTTGAATTTACTTTTATTGGTCAGCTGTCTGAGACGCAATTTTGCATAATTCACTTACTCCTTAGCAATGTCAAGCAGTGTATAACATATACCAAATTTCTTCAACATACTCCAAGTAGTTTTCTTTTACAGTCCTTTAAACACTTCCACTTTAATTATAACCACTCTGTATATATTTTGCCGCTTTTTCTTCAAACGTTCAAAAATCAGAATTTTTTTCTCAGATGCCCCTTCTTACAATGCAATAATCAGAAAAATCTTTCAAAGAATTAAATAAATAGAAATCTTAAAAATAAACCATTCGCAAAGAACTTTGCAAAATGTCCCAGTATTTAAAAATTGTGTATCCGTATTAACTGTGTGTGGCTGTATTTTGTCGCTTTTTCTTCAAACGTTCAAAAATCAGAAATTTCTGTTTTCTAAGATGTTTCTTCTTACAATGCAAAGATCAGAAAAATAGCTGAAATTTTAATTAAAATCATAAGCTTCCGATAATTTTTTACAATTCCCGTAGTGGCTCCATTGACGATAACTAGGGAAAAGAAATCGATAGTTAGGCAAATTAAATTGAGAAATAAATGACTAGGATTTTCTTATTTCTTCGAAGATTCTCAATTTAATCTTCAAGTCGCTCTTTTTGCTTTTAACGATATCCAAAAAGAGAAATTAGATTAAGTGGAACCGAACTGAAGAATATTTTCGTGATATTATATCCCGTGTGGAGATAAAGTTAATGCCGAAGTCAATGACTTTGGTAATTCAAAATCGAAGCACGCTTCTATGCATTTTCGGACCTTTTTGCTGAATCAAAATGTCAAAAAAAGTGACGCCATAAGCTTAGATGTAGTTAATTTAAAAACTCAAAGATATTTAATTATATTATGCCTTAAGCTTCGAGCTGCGCTTCTGTTTTCTAAATGGAAAATATATTGGGCATTTTATACTGATATTTCTAATGAGAAGTTTATTCGGTTTTATAAAAACCTTTTGATATCTTCCATTTTATACAGATTTAATAAAACACAACAAAGGATTTCATTAATGTCTATTATTTTTCAAATCATTGCTTATCGTAGTTTCCAAACAACAGATCATGAAATGCTTTACCTAGGAAAAGAAATATCAAGGATTTTTATAAAAAAATTTTTAAATCAAATATCAAAATGTGCAATGCACTTTCTGAAGTACATGACTCAAAAATTCAGATTATGACAAGTAAAAATATTTTTAAACAATTTATCCCAAATGTATGTATGCTTTACTTACTAAATCTATTTTAACATTAATACAAAATAAATCATTTGAAATAAAAATGTGTATTTCTATATGTTTGGAATGAAAAAAATTTATCTCTAAGAGAGGATTTTCTGTGTTACAAAACCTTCTAAGGAGAAATTCTAATGAGATTTATGATAATGTTACATTGAATATTCAAGCTACATTTTGCAAAAATTTTAAATTCGGACTTTAATGTCCTGGGAATGATGAAAAATGCTGTGAAGCTATAATATTTCAAGTGATTTGTCAATAAAAAGATATTTCATCTTGAACAAAATATGAAACTGTTTTCACATCTCAGAAAGCATTGTGAATTATAAAATATTGAGAGCCATTGTTAAATAATAAGAAATACAAAACTGTTAAAGATTGCCCATCAGATGAGCAAACATTTCAAGAGTTCATAAATGAAAAAACATTTTTCTATTCAAATTTAATCTGTCTGAAACTTTTTCGTTAAAATTTTTTATGGATTCTCTTTTTTTTACTTTCTTACGTGCTAAGTACAGAAAGGCAATGCAAGGTGCATCAAACAATAGTACAAATTTCAAAAATTCTTAGTAAATGAAATAGAGCTCGAGTATAATTATAGGAATGTTGTCTTTTTCGTGCTCAAAAATGATTCCAAAATCATAGGCCAGAGAACGCTCACAAGTCTTACTGAGACGCTTTATTCCTTCAGGTATAGCAAATTTTGGATCCTATCGAACATAGGGAATTCTCCTTCCTGAAAATGCAACATGCGCCATAATGTGTTTGTAATTTGTCGCAATCCCGCTGCTATTCACAATGAAATCAATAATTCCAGCCTAGAATTTTGAATTTTATTCATAAAAACCTCTTTTTAATTTTTTCAAAGAAATTACAATTTATTAAAATATTTACAATACGGTACCTTTTTCAAATGAGCTTGATAATAAGTATCATGTTATTTAGAAGAAATCTGCTGAAACCTTCATTTCAAAACTGAACAAATAAAGAAAGATGTCATTAGCAGACTCTGTGTGTAAAAGAGAACGAGACCTTATTTTAAAAAAAGAAGCAATTTCACTTTCAATGTTAAAAATTTGAATAACGAGGGAAAGACAATTTTCACTCGAAAGCGTGAATTCGAATATTCTTTCCTCCTCTGCTTCAAAACAGACTTTGCTTGCTGAAAAATAAAACTAACAGTATGCAAACACAAACGAAAAGAGAGTTTTAGTTCAAAATGGGCTTACATTTTATTTATTGATCAAATGAATTGAATTTCAAATTTCTCTACATTTTTGGCTTTATTGTAAGTAGTATTCTCTACTTTGTTTGCTTTATTGAGTGGCCAATGAATTCGATTTGAAATTTCTCTACTTTTTTGGCTTTAATGTAATTTTAAAACTAAATTTGAAACAATTTTCTTACGAATTCATTCTCAAAAAAAACTTCAGTTTCTAAGGGTAAGAATAGATTTTGTAACACGTTTTTGAACACTTACTTGTAAGTTTGCGTAATTTGTTTTAATGCCGTACTATCTAATTTTTGATTAATTTGTTTTATGATAAGAAGAAACTAATTTTTACATCCTTGTATAAAAAGAGAAGGAATTGTTATAGTCAAACTATTAAACCTCGAATTTTTCTGATTCCGAATAAGCTATTTTTGAGAATTTTGTTTGAGTGCTAACACGACAACAAAATAGGTTAGACATATGAAATTTAATAAGATGCCTTAATACAGCTATTACAGATTTCTTTCAAATTTTGGCATTAATCTCTGCAGAAGAATTTTTCTATCTGCCTCCTTCCTGACCCCCAAAGTGCATTTGTACACAACTCACAAAAGTGAAGAGCTTAATGGGTGAAACTCGGAATATTATTTTATTTTCAAGTGTGCATCAAATTTTAGACTAAATTGTCCTAATTGCATCTAAATTGGGCCTAATTGTATCTTAATTATGTATCTTAATTTGTTTGCCCTTATGTATGCAAACACGCGATAATTCAAAAACTCAACAAACATGGCGAAAAATTAAATTTGCCATGTAGATTTAAAACTAAAATCGAAAATGTGAAAAAGTTTGGAATCAGGCCATAGTGGAGAGGTTCAAAAGAAATGATCGCTATAATAAGCAGCATGAAACGCACCATGCTGAAGCATAGAAAGATTAGAGATGTACACTCCTGATGGTTTCATTCTGATGTCAAATAGCAGTGCGAATAACAGACGCATTACGTAGAGCTTTTACCTAAAAGTCTTTCGGTCCTGTCTTTGAATTTCACAGAAATGGATTTTATAATTTATGAATAAATTGTTTCCTAATAATAGGATTATGGCTTCAACATTCCACAGAATAATATTTTAGTGCTTTCCATGTACAAAATGCTTGAGAAGAAAATAATAAAGACTCTCTGAGAAACCATTTATCTCTAAACATTTTATTCACACACAGAATGCAGTAATATCTGAAATGAAGGATGTGAGACTAAACAATTAAGTACGCTTCAATCAGTTTGATTTTAATAATTGCATTTGGAAGTAGTGTATCTCTCTTCGAATTATTTAAAATCCCTCGCAATTTGATCCATAACGCTTTTAAAATTTCCGAATTTAAAGGGATCAGCGAATAAGTCAAGACCATCCATCGTACTTAAATAAAATTAAAGTTTATTAAATGATTCAGTCTTGAATAAAGTGCTTTATAATCTAAAAGCTTTTAAAAATCTGCTCTTTTTTTTAAACATTATGCTAAAAATGGAAGAAATTATTGATCATTTTCAAAACATGTATCACTGATAAGGTATTCTCACTTTCTGAAGAAAAATTATTTCTTTTTTTTACAAATGAACTGATTCCATCAAACGTTTGCATGTGGACCAGGTATATATTAAATATGGTACTGAATGTCAAACGTTTTTACGTAGGCTGTATTGGATAGTGTTGTATTTTTCATATGTTCATAGTCCAAAATTATAAATGCCATAATTAAATAATACTTTTAATGTTTGCAAAAATCCATGTTAATCTCTAAAAAAATCGACTGAACCAGAAACGTCTTTAAAAAAACCCTAAAATTATCGTTTTTACTTTCGAGGAGTTTAATAAATAATAAATGAAAAAAGGTTTAACACTAATGGTCTAAGGTAAAGGCTATAACTCTACTTTTAACAATTTCTTTTATTCTTATTTAAAAAAAAATATGTTAGCACTGATCATCTTGGAATATTTAAGAAGGCTTTGGCCTTACCCTTCTCTAATGCAACATCGGACTTTTAAAATGACTATGCAATCCAGAAAACTGTTTGGAGATATTTGGGGGTTTGGCTAAATTTATTTAAATAATTATCAATTCGTAACAAACTTTCCTGTTAAAAGTGAACTATTAAACGAAATTATGTGGAAGTATAACATCTCTGTTTCTTGCTATTAATTTTTAGTACTTTGCTTTGAAATTTAAATATTGGAAAATTCCACGACAAGAGAAAAATCACAACCTAATCACTTCAGTTGCATACTCAGAGAAATTTCAAAAATTGAAATTCATGGTTATTTCTGATTTCCAATCCTTCAAAAAATAGTTATGCCTGCAGTCTTTTTCATAAGATTTTTTCAAACTATTTCATAATAACTCCCATAAATTATATTCCCTTTCCTTATTTTTATTATGTGAAATATCTAGTATGATTATGTGAATAAACAAGTTGCACCTTAACTATTCTAGAGTAGCATTCTGTAATATGGGGAATTTCAGTATATCAAATAGTTGACCCTCTAAATCTAGTTCATAAAGTCGAATAAAGCCAGACCGGAGAAAGGAACGGATCATATCTTGTATCAAAATTGATAGCGGAGGTCGAGTTCTTAAAATACTTATAAATCCTTATTTTGTGTATGATCCCTTCATCATTAAAGGTTTTCGCAAAAACGTATAAGAGCAACGATGATTACAATTAAATTACTTAAAGACAAGCGCGATCGCTCTGAAAGTGATTTGAGCTTAAAACATATAAGACCTGCGGGAAATCGAAAATTATTCCATTCTCAATTAACCAGCTCACGTGACATTTCGTAATTTTGGCAGTTAACCGTTACATCATGCTTTGCATTTGACGAAGCGACAGAAAATGCGCCTGCTTAACAACAACTTTACTAATAAATGAAATAATCTTTGCCCTTTCTCGGAGAAGTTCAACCGATAAAAATGATGCGCGAAATAAATTCATTGACAAATACTTTGTTTTGAATAAAATCTTCATTTCTTACTTCTATTAAAACTATTATTCGTTCTATTCTAGTATTCGTTCGTACTTCTATTAAAACTAGTAAATGAAAGTTTTTAAAATCGAAGCCATTGGCAGAGGTTTTACATTCACTTTCTTAGGGTTTTTACAATCGTTAACTTCATATTTTAAAATTATAAAGTTATATAAGGATTAAAGTGGATGAACTGCTTAACTTAAAAACCAGATTCAGCTAAAAAAAGAAAAAAAAAACTATCCCTTTCTAAACTTTCCAATTAAAGAAAAGTTATTTTATGAAAATTTAGAGTTTTCGAAGTCTACATAGATAGCTTATCTCCGTTGGAATTAGAATTGTTGATTTGGGGTAGCTGAATATGGGCTGCGTTTACATTTGACTCTAAAAAAAGAGCTTTTAAACGATTGCCTAGAGCTCCTGAAGAAAAGCAGATGGCTTTAATAAGATTATTTTAGTCTCATTTTCCTATATAAACAAAACTACGTATTTGAGGGATTTCTGTGATTTAACGGAATTATGCATAAAAATATAATTTCAAAGATGTAGCAAGTTTTTAATATTGTTTTTATATTTGGCTCATTTTTCAGTGATTTATTACTAGAATTTTATAATTCTCTTTAATCTGAATATGTAATTTTTAAGAAAGATAGTGCCTTAAGTTTTTCTAATAATTTCCCAAAATAATATTGAAAACTAACTAGTACCTGGTACATTACTGCTGCAAAAGAAATAATTTTGGAAATATCATTTGAAATAGTTATCTTGTTTAATTGGGAATGATAAAAAGAAATAGATTTATTTTCTTGTTGAATGATGAAATTGATGATGTATTAAGGAGAAGTATAAATAATATTTATTCTATCTTTTTTTACTTTGTTATTCAAATGCTTTAGGTAGACAATATATATATATATATATATATATATATATATATATAACCAAAATTATAAGCATTATGAAATTAAAACCTATTATAGAATACTATCTAAAATTAAAATTACTTCGGAAACAAAACCAAATTATTTCGGAATCGAAACTAATTTATTTCGGAATCGGAATTAAAAATTACTTCGGAAACTAAAAACAAAAAAGTAAAAAACAGAAAAAGCACCATTGTATTTAGAGAGCGCAAATGCAGCTACTACTAAAACACAGATGAATCTAGACAATTAGTAATAAAAACCAAGTTAATAGGAAAATAGAATCAAAATTAAACCAAATAAAATAAGAATTTGGCCTGAAAACTTTCTTAAGTGTAAGGGATATAAATAAGGGATTTTTTCTGTGAGGAATCTAGACTTTTATCCAAAAGAATTGACCCCTCGTGACCCGAAAATCCCCTGAAATTAAGGCCTAAGAGTTACACCATTTTTACAGAAAAGAGACAAAACAATAAATTAAAAGAATACGACCATCAATAAGCAAAAGTACAATAACATAAAATAACCAGATAATAACTCTCATAACCAATTATGAAAACAAAAAGGAAAGAACATACCAGCAACAGGCAAAAATTTATTTTTAAAAAGGTGTCCCTTCTTGTTTATCCTTGTTGCCCGCATCAAACTGTTTCTGCTAACGCCATTCAAGGAAAAAATAATTGGAGGGTCTCAGCGCCATCTATTGAGTTAGTAAATATGCAACGGAAAGTCTATTTTTATTTTAGGCAAAGGATTAATCCCAAATCATTTCTTTATTTATTAAAATATTAATATTGCAGTAGTTTCTGGGAAATTCATTATTAGTTAAATTTTTAATGAGATTATTTGTTGCTTCAATATAGGAAATTTTGTAATTACAAAATCTTTTAATCCTGTTAAATTCTGAGAAAATTAATCTTTTGAAAATTTTAGAGTTTAGATTGGAATAATAGTTACATAGTTTTGTTATTTTAAAGTTGAATTCATCCTTTTTATCGTATATACCAACTATTGTTTTATCATTAGCAATTTCGATTTTTAAATCCAGAAAGGTAGCCTCAAGTTGATTTGTATTCGTTTCTGTTAGAATTAAATCTTTTGGATAGCAATTAGTAACAATATTAGTATTGTCGAAGTTAATCAAAAGTAGGTCATCAATATATCTCCACCCGTTTATTAAATTATATTTAATTATTTTTTTCTCATAGTAATGTAGGAAAATATTAGCTAAAGCACTTGAGAAAGCTGTTCCCATTGAAATGCCCTTTACTTCTTTATAAAAATTAGTTCGATTAAAAACGTAATTTTCTGCAATATTAAAATTACATAATTCTAGTCAGTTATTTTTAGTATTAATACCTTCATTTAAATATTCGTCATATATAAAAGTACAGACATTTATAAATTTTTCATGAGGCAAATTGGTGTATAAATTTTCGATATCCTAAGTATTTAGTTTATTAATGTTGTTATCTTTAAGAAAATCCAAAACTTCTTTCTTACTATTAATTATAAACTTATCTTCATCTTTGATTTTGTCCAGAATAATTTTTAAGTATTTAAAGAAATGTTTTCCCGTGTAGTAATTATAACTGCCAGTGCTACAAGTCATGAATCTGAATGGTTTTTTTATGAAATTTATCTGTTGGGAACAAATAAGGATAGTTTAGAGAGCAAGTCTTTTTTTTTTTTTTTTTTTGCGAAAGCTAGCATTCTTTGATCTAATTCCTTTTTCCCCATGTTCTTTAAAATATAAGTTGCATTAGAGTTATATTCATGAATTAATAGTTCTTTATAATAATTTTTACAAATTAAACAGAAATTTTTTGCAGATTTATCTGTTACTGTAATGAAAAATTTTTCTTTTAAATTTTTTATTTCTTTTTTTAATGCTTTGCCGTTCTTTAGCTCTGTCAATATCTGTATTAATTTTTGTTTTAATTTCCTCTAAAATTCTCACTTTCCATTCTCTGAAACCTTCCGCAGGCCAATGGTATTTTGTAGATAATTTAGCAATAAAAATATCCAAATCTTTTCCAATAGAAATTAAAATTTTGTAA
Source organism: Argiope aurantia (assembly GCA_026543865.1). NCBI lineage: Eukaryota > Metazoa > Arthropoda > Arachnida > Araneae > Araneidae > Argiope > Argiope aurantia. Next base: position 323,233 of record JAPMOR010019918.1, read on the forward strand.
TGGTTTATTATTATGATTCTCTTAATCTAAATTTAGTTCCTCTTTCCATTAATTCTCTTAAACAGTTGGATTCAATAATTTTAAAATTACCTGTAATACTATGACCTTTACCCACATCTATAAAATCTTTATAGCTTTCTTTGTTACAGTTACAAACTGTTTTATTTATTTTATCTAAATTTTTGCTATAGTAATTATAATTACAAATTTGTTTCCTTAAAGTTGATGTATAACTAAACGCTATTGAAACAGTTGTTGCTTTATCCGTTGAAAGAAAAAATATATTATTATTATGTACAATTTTAGGTAATTTTAGTTTTTCGAAGTTAATATCTAAAAATTTTATCACACAGAATTCTTTGTTTACATTATTTATATTATTAAATAGTAAATCATTTTTTCCAATATTAACCTTACATTTAATTAGATCAAGAATTATAAATTTAGTGTACGAATTTTTAAACTTTAAATACCCGAAATTATTATTTATTAACCATTTATTTTTATTATTTCTAAGACCAAAAATATATTTCCTAATTTTGTGAATGTTTTCACTATTGTGTTCCAGATTACAATAATTCTGAAATTCCTCAAATATAATTTGAAAATTTCCACCTTTTCCTTTACCTCTTTTAAATCTTTTACTGTAGTTTTCTTTATTTATAAAAAATATATTAAATTTACATATATTAAATTTGTAATAAATGCAGTTATTGTTTAAATCTCCGCAATCTTCTCCATTTAATCTACTATTACGTCCATAAGGAAATAAAGTTTTTAGGTTACAAATATATATATCTTCTAGGTCTAATCTTTTGTTTAAGTTATTAGCATTGTCTTCTAGAATGTAGGTGTTGATATTATTAAAGTTATGATTTTGAAAGTGTTCTAGTTCAAAGTCAGTAGTATTATTTTTTGTAAAGTTTTTAATATCAGATCTAAGGTTATTAATTCTTAAATTGAGTTCGGTGCTAGTTTAGCCAATATAATTTAAATTACATTCTAAACAATTTATAAGATAAATCAGGTTTTTGTTTCTACAGAATAGTTGTAAGTTTGAAATTTCATTATTGATTTGTTCTTTACCTCTAATGAACAGGTCTTGCATTTTTTGTTTCCAAAAATTTGATATTTTTTTATATTTTTAAGATTTTTATAACATAACAATTGTGCCAGTAACTTTTTGTCCGTGAATGCTCCAGACACAAAGCTATCCACAGTGGATTCTTATTTTATTTGCTTTAATTTTTATTCTATTTTCCTATTAACTTGATTTTTATTACTAATTGTATATATATATATATATATATATATATATAACAATTTTGCTATGTCTATAACCTTCGCGCAAGTGCAAGCAATAAATTGGCAAAGTTTTATTGCAATCGGATGAATGGTACAGCAGCACATAAAATACGGAAAAAAAGGTTCATTTTTATTTATTAGATTAATTAATGGACAATAAAAATTACTGTATAACCATTCATTGTGATTAAAAAAATATTCCAAAAAATAAAAATAAAAATACTTTTAAAAATGTATCATATGCAGTTGCAGGCTATTTAAAATATTTTACAATATAAAAGAATGTATTGGTAACAACAATTATTTTAAGTATAATTTTTCAAATAATTATCGAATAGTATGATTTGAAATTCATTAACAGTGTAAGCAATGAGAAAAACAGTTTTAGGCTTTGATAATTAGCAACCATAGAAAGAATTATATCTGTTCAAATGCAATTTAAATTAAACTGAAAATTTATCTTCATATTAATGTGAAATTAAACACAACTGGAGAGTTTTTCTTTTACGAATTATTTATTTTTAGTACAAATCAAAATATAAAAAAAATTTATTCAAAATTGTTGCTATTTAGTAGAAATGTTTTCACCAGTTAAAAATAGAGGAAATTAGAGAAATGAATAAGTAATTTTTAAAATGTTCAGCCTACAAAAAATTTTTTAATGTTCTTAAGTTGCGTCTAATGGTAATTATATGTGCATGCAGTTTGAAGAAAATGGACGACGAAGCCGAGTTGATTTCTAGATGAAAAGTTAATGTACTTTAATACCTTAAAGATAAAACAGAGGGGAAAATCAAAGAAAATTATTTTCTTTTTTTTAGTATCTTTAGTACATATATGGATCAAAACTCTTGCTGATCCACTATTTGTTTTTACGCTACATTTCGCATTTAATTAAGTTTCCGTTCGCTATTCCTGCTTTATCATCCTTTTTGAATCATCAGTTCTTTTCTGAATTATTGAAAATTGTTTTAATTAAAAAACAGTACTAGGGTACCATGAGGGTAATTTCTCTAAGAACTTAGGGGAAATTGATAGACTACCTCTATTAGTGTGATCTTGGCTCTGTGAAAAACATTTTTGTAAAATTAATCTGAATATTGAAGGACTGTGATGTTAAGCATGCTATGCGATGAACCCCGTATCTCCAGGATGTTACGTATCATTATATTTATTGACAGTAGTGGAGCTGATTTTGCATTACATCTTTTGACATTTAATTAAAAAATGTAGCTGCATGACACCAAAATCATTCATATGTTTTCCTGACTAAATATTAACAAATGAACCAAATATTAACAGAAAAGTTATAATTCCAGAAATAAATCGTTCTTTAAAAAATTCATAATAAAATGATGAGAATATACACTCATGTCCATAAATTAAGGATAATTCAGAGTAACGCGGAAATCGAATTCTGAAGTACATATATCACCCGTAAAATGACTACACACATCTTGAAAAATCATATGCAAACTGCAGGAAGCTACCAGATGATGCTGATAGTACGTCACAATAACGAGAGTGTAAGAGAGTGATGTATAAGGAATACAGGCAAAGAAGGAAAATTGTTCACAAGCGCTTTAGAAGCCTTTCAGTGCAATAACCGCGTAGTTATGACGCAAAGGACGCATTTGGATGATTTTTTGCATACTAGAATTATCGGCCGTCTGGAATGTGGGCGTAACCAGCTGGAAGTATTCAAGGAACTTGGAATCGCACAGCGTGTCATCTAGAGGCTTTGGCAACGATTCCAAGATGATGGTAATGTGAGTAGACGTTATAGCACAGGTCGCACTCGAGTTACAACGCCGAATGAGGACCGGTATTTGCCAGTTACTGCCAAAAGAAACAGACAGAGCACAGCATCAGACCTGTCTCGTCAGCTCTCTGAAGCCACTGGTACGACAGTTTCAAGCCAAACCGTGTACAGACGCTCAGGACAGATTCGTCTATATGCCTATAGGCCTGTGAGATGTGTTCCATTTACTGCAACTCACTGTCGCCTGCGGTTAGCCTGGAGAAGAGGGCATGCATTGTGGACACCGCGACAGTGGGCCTGTGTGATGTTTTCCAACGAGTCCAGGTTTAGCGTGCAGTCTGATTCTCACAGGACTTTCATATGGAGAGCGCCAAGTACCCGTTCTCACCAAGAGAACATCATTGAATGACACCATTACAGTGGTGCAGGATTGCTCGTTTGGGGAGGAATTATTCTGGGTTCCAGAACTAGCCTGCATGTTCAAATTGGAACCATAACAGGCCAAATCTGTCGGGACGTCATTCTGGAACAATATGTAAGTTTGTTTCGGGGCGCCATGGGCGCATAATTCGTGTCTATGGATGACAACGCCTGTCCACACCATGCAAGCATCGTAAACGAATGCCTTCTATTGGAGGATATCACCCGTATGGACTGGCCAGCATTCTCACCGGACTTGAGTCCAGTAGAGCATGTGTGGGACATGCTTGGCCGACGAGTTGCAGTCCGTCAACAGCCTTCTACCTGTCTACCGGAATTTCGTAGAGCATTGCTTGATGTGTGGTGTAATATTTCGCAAGATCTGATCGATAATTTAATACTCAGCATGCCTAGGTATTATAAGGACTGTATTGCATCGTCTGGGAGACATACTATATATTAACCATCATACCAACCATGTATGATGTAATTTGCTCCACGGAACAAAAAATCGCAAATTTTATTAATGATATCAAACATATAGCATTTTTTTTTTTTTTGCTCTTTACCATTTGTTTAATAAACAGGCTTTACAAATAAGTCATATTTGTTTTGCTTCCGACTCTTTCTTTTCATGAACTTGCATTATCCTTATTTTATGGACATGAATGTATTTAGAGAAAAGAGTGTTATTCTTCTGACCACTTTAATCTGTACTGAGAACTAGTGACAAAATTTGAAAATTCATTGCTTACTACAAATGTCATCCATCAGTTGCTTAGTTTATCATGCTGTTCGAAATAAATGCTTACTGCGCTGAATAAAAATATTTATTTGATTTCACCACTGAAAAATAAATATTGCAAAACCTAATTTTTGATTCATAATATTTCTTGATACTACTAAGAAATTATTTAACTCGCAGCCAGTTCACAAAAAGTATGCGATACCATATAGAAATCAGAAAAAGGTTTATATCTTTTAATTGAATTAATTTTCGGTCTAAGATTATGCTCCGGCAAACAATCACGCGTGAACATCGTTTTTCACTTCTGTGATAATTGCTTGCCGATTTATACCACATCTTTGGCGATTTTAGAACAAACGCATTTCGACGAGCGTGGCTCGACTTTCGAGGGCAAGTTGTTAATAATCTTATTTCGGCAAACTCTGACCTTTCTATTCAAAAGCAAAAAGAAGTCAGAGAAGTTTGAATGTGAAAATTTGTCGTATTGTACCTTTGACATTAAGTGTCGTTTCTTTAATCAGGTTAAGTGCGCATTACTTATTTAAAGGAAACTAAGGATACTTAATAAGCTTTTCTCAAATTGTGTGAAAGTAGGTAATTTGTGTGTACCATAGCTATTTGACCCTTGATCATATGGTCTACCTGAAGAGATTTCAATTTCAATCTAATAAATCATTGTAAAAGTGTATACACGAATATATTTTGGGAGTCTAAAGTAAACTTTTAATTTTTCTGAAGATTGAAATAATGATGAATTAAATTATTTAAGAATTTTATGCATATTTCAATCTATAATTTGATATATGCAATTGTGGAATATTTTAATTATAAGTGGTTTAATCTCTAAATTAGTTTTTTAAAAGTTAAGGATAAGTCTTTCAGTTAAAGCTGATTGATCCTATTAAAAAAATTTCTCAAAGCAAGAATTTATATAGTAAAGTACCTTTTGATATTTTTGCTGCTAGTTTAGCAATATTTTTTACTTATGAGTTATGCCTTTATTAATAAAGAAAATATAGATCTATCATAGTTTATCAGAAAAATGTAAGAAAACAATAGCTACGATTCTATTGCCAACTTTCCGATAATTTCTAAGCAATAGGAGATACTGAAAACAGCGTTTTGAGAAAAGATTATTCGCCTAGTTTGGATTATCTTTCATTCTTTAACTGTAAAAAGAATGGAAATTTCAGATTCTCACTATTTCCATTCCCTTTCAGCTGAAAGAAATCTACGAAATTAACGAAATTTTTCACATTCACTTCAAATATCACTTCAAAAGCTAGAATACTTTTATCGTAATTAAAAGTATTCTAGCTATCGTTTTAACAAGATAATAGGAAGAAAGCACTATATAAAATGTGTTAGAATTGTTAAAGGAAAATGAAAAAGTACAAGATATCAGAGAAATAAAATACTTAAAGACAAAAACGTCGAAAGTTAGCTCACTGGAAGGAAATAGAAACATTGAAGAAAAAGCCAGTAGCACATCATGAGATCCCAAATAAATAATAGTTTCAGTTAATTCTTAAAATCTTTGAATTGGCTGTACTTTGATGGAATACCGAATGCGAGGACTGCTTAGGTTATTATTTCAAAAATTTAATCTTTTTATACCATTTACATCCTTTTTTTCTGAAAACTACTGAATTTGATACAAACAGAAACAAACCATTTGAAAATCAACTCAAAAATTATCAAAATTTTAAAAACATGATCCTCGGAAATTCCACATAAGAAGTAATACTAAACAGAAGCATTTTAGTTAAGGCCATTCCAATTAAAGAATGTGGAAAATGAAATAACGTACTTTATTGCCAATCTGCTTCATATAAGTAATACTGATTAAAACCAATCCGATCTTTTTCCCCATATTTTATGGAGTTTCTTTATATATTATTATTATTCACGATTTCGGTTTAATATTTTTAAATAAAAGACATATCCGAGTCGAACTTACTTATATAAATAGTTTATTTTGTTGTAAATCTGTTTAAAGTACATTATAAAGGTGACGGTACACCTCAAATTACACTGGTGTGCAAAACTTAAGCAGCAGGTATGTTTTTTGCCATAACTTCACGCGAAATCATCTGAGAGACATGAAATTCAGAAATGAGATACAGCATTTTGTTCTGAAAGAATGACGAAAGCATAGTTGCGCAGAAATGAATACAATGCATACAGTATGGAATCAAACAAAAAAAGGCTTTATTGAACTCATAGTATCGTTACACATTATTGTCTGTCCAAAAGGAAGAACAGCAAGCAGATGTTCCTTAGTATGGGATATGCCCTCCCCTTACTTCAATGGTTGCTTCGCACCGTCTCCCCATACTCAGCACCAGATTGTCCAACAATTCTTGATGTAAGAGTGCCCATTCCTCAATCAGCATCTGTTTAAGTTGCCGGGTGTTCCCAGGAGGATGTAATCGTGCCGCAAGGCGTCTCCCCAAAGCATCCCACACATGTTCTATCAGATTTAAATCAGGGGAGCACGCCGACCAATCCATTCGAGTGATATCTTCACTTTCCAGGAGCTCCTCAACAGCATGAGTCCTGTGTGGCCGTGCATTGTCATCCATAAAAACGAAGTCTGATCCAATGGCACCTCGGAACAGACGCACATGGTTAAGGGTCACCTCCTAACAATAGCGATCTCCAGTTACAGAATCTCTGTCGAAAACGTGAAGCTCAGTCCGTCCGTTCATCATAATGCCTCCCCAGACGACAACTCCAGGACCACCGAAACGGTCTCTTTCCGTGATGTTACTGGGATGAAACCGTGTCCCGACCTCTCTCCAAATTAACTGGCATTGGGAATCGCTTGTGGCACTAAAACGACTCTCATCTGTAAAGAGGACACGACTCCATTGATGAGATGTCTAGTTCTTGTGCTCCCTGCACCACTCTAAACGGTGCTGCCGGTAGGAAACTGTCAAAGGGATGCAGCGTTCAGGACGGCGGGAGAATAGGCCACCTTTGTGAAGGCGTCTGGACACAATAAAACGCGACACTTGTCGCCCCGTTGCTGCACACAGTTGCTGAGCAATGGCGCTTGCTGACTGGTTTCGGGTTCTTTTCGCCTGCAAAGCGATATATCGGTCATCCACTGCAGTTGTTTTCCTGGGGCGGCCACCATCAACCTTTCTCACAGCTGTACCTGTGGTTTGGAAGGCTTTCCAAGCGCGCGAAACGACACTTTTGTTGATTCCGAACTCTTCAGCAACACTGGTCACACCACGCCCCTCCTCCAGCTTTCCGATCATTCTTCCACGTGTGAAATCATCCAGGTGATTTCTGATAGCCATATTTCACGAATTAACTCACGTGCACTTGCAGCGAATGTCTTTAATTGCGTCTCCGTCCTTCCTATTACTGTGGTGTTGAACTGCGCGCGCCTTCCGCACGTGTTTTGCGTACGCTCACGTCGCCTGTGACGTTTTGTTCCTGATATTTGCATACGCATGACCTTTCTCTTGAATTACGTGTTCATTGTACTGATAGCAAGAACTCTTTTTCTGCAATTTCATGGCTATCTGCTTAAAATTTGCATTGTTGCTAAAGTTTTGCACACCAGTGTATATATATATATATATATATATATATACCTTTTGCAGCTGAGTTCAGGAGCCTCAATAACGCAAAGGATTGTTATTATAATAATTTTATAAATGCAAAGAAACTTTCAAGTTATATAAAAAATGCTCATATTTTATTTACTCGTGCAACTTTGTGTGCAAAATATAAAGAAGAAAATGATTCAATTTGCGTTTGCAAGATGAAAAACCAGTCGATAATGGGTGATATTAGTTAGTTTTATGAGAATTAAGTTGACAACCTTCTTCAGGAACGAAAGAATGTAGGAAAAGTATAGGAACTAATGTAGAAGATCGTAATATTTCTCTTCATGAGATAATCTATCAGAGAATAAACTGCGAAGTATTGTTTGTTATTTCATTTTGAAGGTCGAAAGTAGAAAATGGTTTTTTTTATTTAATTTGTAGAGAATATTTGAATTATATTTCTAATAAAATTATAGTGTTAGGAATTTAATGGTAGAAAATTCTTGCAGGATTTAAATTCAGATAGATAAGAGCTAATTACAAGAAAGTCAAACTCCGTGAGTTGCAATTAATCACAGATTTCATTAGAAGTGTTTAATGTTCAAACTAAGAAGATTAGTTGGGGCGTTAAAATGCTTGTCAGGAGAGAAAAATCGATATTTTTGGTAAATGTTCTTAATCGAAAGAATGCCTTATTTTATATGCTAATATTTAGCTTGACTTGTTTCATATTTGTAACAAACGTTTTTTTTTTTTTTTTTTTTTTTTTTTCCTATTCGTAATTTTCTAATGCTCTTGAGCTTGAAACTTTATATTCTTGTATATTTCCCTTGAGAGTATGCTATTTTAATATTTTTAGAACGTAATTAACAATGAATAAGATATTAACGTGAATAAGATATTTACAGCTAAACTTTATTAAAAGGATGTAGAAAATAATTATATTTAAAAAACTGTACTTTTAGTATGTTAATATTATTGTGCTTCTAAATGCTGTTGTTGTTGTTTTTAAATATGAAAGTATAAGTTTTTTAAATTTTTTTTTTTTTTTTTTTTTTTTTGAGAAAATGAATGTTTACATAATGCGTTTTTCATATGAACTGTCATTTGATAATGAAGGCCTTGGAATTAAAGATTCTTCCTTGAATGCGTTTATTGAATTTTTATACATTTGAGTTCTGAAAGATTGATTCATTATGCAAGATAAATGAAATATTTCTCATTTTGGATTTACTGTCTGTTTTATTTTCAGTTATCACATGCACTTTACATAAAGTGCATTGTTATTTTTTAATGGATTTGGACTTCCTATTTTATAGTAAAATCAAAAATCAAATTATATAGAAATACCAAATATCTTCAAAAACTCATCCAGAAATTACCAATATAGTATCTTATACATGGGCGAGGTCAACGCATTGAAATGTTGTGCTTGAGCATAGGGCTCCTAATGTTTATTAATAAGAGATTATTTTTTGAAAGTTTCATAGTGTATGTATATTTGTACGTGTATTTTGTTCATTCGAGAATTAGTCAAATTTTGCATAATGAGTTTTGTAAGGATTCATTATTACCCATTTTCTTTACGACAGCGTCAAAATCTTTCCTGTCGATGATGCTAATAACTATTTTTTTTTCGGAATTCGTTTTTACTTGCTTTTTACAGCCTGCATACATTAGATGTTTCCATGCATTTTAATCAGCGACATCTATTGGTAAACATGCGAAGTAACTATAGATACGACAATGGTTTGGGGTTTTACCAATTTACTATTACTTTATTGTTATCATTTTGAAAGTTTTCCAATTAGTATTGTTGAGTTATTCAGTGTATAAAGTCCCCAATCATGGAACGCTGCAAATTGCATTTTCAATATTCATTTTTTTTTTTTTTGATTTGAAGAATTTTTTTTGCCGGAATCCATCAGACACTTTTAAAAATTTGGTGATGCTGCTCTGCCAATTTTTGGTTTTGGTTTCAATGATTTAAGAGTGGTTATTTCGATCTCAATGACAAAGGTCGACCTGGAGGACCAAAAACAAAAAAAGAAGACTATCATTTGCAAGATTTATTGGACAAAATGGGAAAAAGTTATAGAAAATGATGGAAAATATTTTGATTGATAAATATTGTACCAATTTTTCTCAATAAATACCCTTTTAAAGTGAAAAAAATGATCAAAATACATGCAAGCACCTAATAAACGGGACGTTAATATAACCAAACCAAGCAAGCACCTAATAAAAATTGATTTAATTCTATTCTCTAATTTAACTTTAGATGTATCCAAAAAGTAAAAGTTGTTTTATAGTTAAATTTTATTTTTTGAGCTAATAAAAATTAAATACTCCTAACTTATGATTTAATTTATTACCTCTCTTGTATAACCATTAAGCCACAGAAATAAGGCAGACGCTTATAAATTCTCATTTACATTATTAGATTACGACTTACGGTTGTAAGCTGATTTTTGAGTTCTTTTATATTTATTAAAAGAAGCTTTAATTTAAATTCTTTTAAACATTTGAGAGAAGAATGAAAATGAATGAAAAGGAAACGTTATTTTATTGTTAATTTGCATTTTTTGCACTAATAAATTAAGCCATAGAAATAAGGCAAGTATTTATAAATTTTCATTTACATTATAAAACTACGACTTACGCTTGCAAGCTAATTATAAATAAGCTTATACTTATTAAAAGACACTTTAATTTAAATTGAATTAAATTCTTTCATACATTCGAGAGAAGAGTGAAAAAAAAAATAATTTGACTGAAAGTGTGAATTTCCGAAAACGTCATCCCATATCTCGCCAGACATAAAAATATCACTCGAAATCCCGGTCTCTCCAACTTTTACACGAAAAACGGAGTCAAAGCTTTTTGCACTGCACAATTTTCACTGTTCGAATCATTCGGTGCGGAAAGAATTTTAAATAAGTCTTTCGGAAAAGAATTTCTTAAAGAAGAACGTTCAGAATTGCAAGCTTTTCTACATCTCTCTCCGCGTATAGGCAGGAATAAATTTGAATATGCTTATTTTGTTTTATTGTGTGTCGCAAAAAGGGATTCTCCAAATATTTGTTTCTTGATTCAAAATAAATAAATCGAGTAGATATTAAAATTATAAAAAGCAGAATTTCACTTTCGTCATTATTAAGACTTGCCTGCAAAATTCCAAAGAATTAACTTTTACTAGTCAATATTTTTCTGTAAACTGGTAAAGCCGTGAATAACCAATAATTCACTACCTAATTCCTTATAATTAAATCAATTTCAAGAATGTGTGCAAAAGCAAAATCTAAGTAAAAGCTGTTTATTCAGGAGGACCAGTTTTCAGTTAGCTTACTTTATTTCGCTATTTTATCGGGAGGGGGGGGGGGCTAGTTTTGAACATTAATCGTTATTTAACTCGATAAATGCAATGAAAAGGTTCCGAATGCAATCATACTGTTCAGCGCAATTAAAATATCGCCGCTGAAAGCTCCGTTCTATCCCAGGTAACACACCATTATGTATGATATTATACAGTATTGTATGACACTGTACAATATTATACAATTTTACAGGCATTGTACGGGGCTAAATAATATTGGATGATATCCATATGCTATGGATTTTACTATTTCTTTATTTTACTCCCTTTGCTATCCGTTTCATCATGCTGTTGATAAATTATTGCAGCGTTCTCCTTATATTATATAGAAATCATGTTATTGTAAGAAGATATCATATATAGGAAAACATCTGGTGAAACTTATAACATTTAAAAAAGGAATTATCTTCAATATAAATATCAGTTTTGAAATCAGTAAAAAAAAGATTAAGTATTCACATTAATAAATTTTCACCTGATTCAGAAAATATATTTTATGTCTGCAGGGGTGCGTAGAAGAAGACAAACTGGGAATTAAATTCAATTTATTTTTCCACTGGAAGGTATGATTTATGCATGAGGACAAAGGTGGAACACGTCTCTTCGCATCAGAATTCAAGAGCGAAAATGTGAAAAGTAGTCCCCTTAGTATTTTTATTAAGAGATTCTTATAGGGATTTCTTTGGCACGTCTCAATTCAGGAAAGGGTGTCTTAGATATCGTTGAAAGGAATACCGTGGGTGTTAAGGAGGATCTTTATCCCTTCACCTGAATCGTAAGAATTATGGAGTCAGCAATTTTTTAGAGCACGTGTTAGAAATAATTTAATAAAATGTAGGATATGGATCAGGAATTAAAAGAAAATTTTTGATTAAGATATATATATTGGTTCCTTGATTCCATTTAAAACTAATTACAGCAAACTTTTTCACTGAATGTTTGCCTAATTTCAGAAATTTCGATAATGGACTAAATTTCTAACACTGTTTTATCTATTTATTGTTTTTATTGCGAAAAACATTTTGCTTCACTTTTATTAATGTGTGAACTTTTTTTATTTTCAGATACCTAGAGAGTGCTAAGGAAACTGGAATAAATATAAACTGTACCGACCCTTTGGGTCGCTCTGCACTGCTTATGGCAATAGACAACGAAAATTTAGAAATGGTCCAGCTTCTTATTTATAGTCAAGTAGAAACCAAAGATGCTCTTTTACATGCAATAAACGAAGAATTTGTTGAAGCTGTCGAATTACTTCTTGAACATGAGGAACACCATCATGTTAAGGGTACACCACACGTGAGTATCCCAACTACATAATTTCAGAATCATTCATTGATGCAACTCATCAAAAACTCAAATTCTTTATCTGTCTGATTAATCCCTGTGCGTATTTATTTGCATTCATTCGAAAATTATTGACAGATAAATACACACCATTCCTAAATATCTTTAGAACTCACGGATTTGATTTTTCATATTGATTATTAAGCCAGAATTTGAGTATAATGCATTATTAAAGAATAAGAAAAGTTTTATAGGATACAATAACAATGCGTCAATGAATGGTTAACAAATAAAATAAATGGTTTTTGCAGACAAATGAAATTAATCATCACCTAATTTTTTACAAGAAATAGATATTTTAAAGCTTTCAGAATCATTTAATTTAGAACATCTTAACTAAACTTCTTTTCATATAAATAAAATATTTATATTTCGTTAACAAATGTACCATTTAAAATTATTTTTATTAGTTTACTACTATCTTTAAATGCCATGATAAGATTTCATTTAAGTTGAAATAAAAGTTGCTGTTTTCTCTGAAATAAAATCCTTCTCAATTTGTATGTTATAAATTTTATAAAATATTTTTTTCTAAAAGTTCTTCCATTATTTGATTTCATTTTAGCTAATTAATATAAATGCTTTCAAAATACCCATTTAGCAAATTAAAATCCATCCATAATGTGCAATTACTTAAAAAGCAGCAGTTTATTATTACAGAGAATTACTATCAATAGTGTATTATATTTTTGAAAGTTTGCAACCAGTAGAAAGATAATACCGTTGTAAAATTATTTTATTTAAAAATGAGGAGAAATTCATTTGTTATTAACTAAATCACTGTAGATGAATAATCAGTTTGCTTTAACGATACATTTTTCCAGGAAATTGTTTCTGTTCACACATATTTATTTTTTCATTTTGCCTTGAAATGTATTCCTTTAAAATTTCATTTTTATCGTACATATGTGTAATTAATTTACAGTATCAGGCCTGTAAGAATTTCTACTTTTGATCACAAATTCTTTATTTCCTTTTAGTAACTTTACTTATTATGTATTCCTCTTTAATAACTCCTTGTTTTGCGACATATATTTCTTAACTTGTATGTTCACACTTTTTCAAATAACGTTATTTCTTCCTTCCTTATCATTTTAGAGTAATGTTCTTATAGAGCTGTTTAGTCGCACTAAGCTATCTATTTTAGAATTTTTGCAAATTTCTCACACTTTTTATTTAACCTTTTCCAGGTTGATTTTTTAAAATATTACTTTGTTTTCTGAAATCAGTCTCCAAAGGATTAAAAAAATATTTTAGATTTTTTTTACGCATTCTGTTTTTAAAATTTATGCGTATTTTTTTTTTCAGTTCAGCAGATTTTTTTAAGAGTATTTTACGCTGCTTTTTTTAATTTTCTTTTTCTGTAGAGCTTATCAGAAGCGGATACTGAGAGAAGAATCATACAATGTTATTGGACTTTTATTAGACAAAAGGTTGGGGGCTAAATATATACTAAGCCCTAATCGATGATATCTTTGTGATCACTCTGCTTTGATATAGGAGAAAGCATTAAGGGCATGGTCATTTTTTATTTGGTGAAACGATTGCTGTTAGCTTAAAGCTTATAGTATGCCCAGATTTCTCTTCAAAAACGGACTTGTCATTCAAATTACGTTTTTAAATTTGAATTATCGCGAATTCATCAGGTGAGGATCACATGGAGGAACGTGAAGATGAACAGAATCAAAATATCACAGGTTACAATGATATTTCTGAAAGAAATTTTAAAAGCAACTCAATCAGCAACAAAGAAAATAAACACAGTGTTTTATATGAATAATCACAACCAAAATAGAATTTAGTGTGCCCTAAGGGTTCAGGTTTTTTCTTTTAGTAAACAGAAAATTTTTTAAAGTCCTATGTTAAATTTCCTAAAATCTTCTATCTTCTATTCCCAAATGCGGGAGGGGGGGGGGAACTTCCCTATGATAACTTTCCTCACTAGAATACTTATTTCTATTTTCCATTTCTTACTACGCAACAGAATGAATATTACTCGTTTTTTTTTTTTTTTTCAATTAAATGTGAGCATGCGCTGGAAAAGTCATTCTAGATCAGAAAATTTTTAAGTCCGTTAACTGCATACTCGTTCTCTCGCTATCCGCTTCTCGTCCTTCTTCTCTGTTATACAAAAAGAATACCTATGTGGAATGCTAATGATCTTTTCTTTCCACAGAGCTGGGAAGCTATTGATCGTGACATTGCCACCTTCACTCCCGACATCACTCCTCTGATCCTGGCTGCCCACCGCGACAACTATGAAATTATCAAGATCCTGCTCGACCGGATGTCCACGGACACCTGCGATGCACCATTGGACATCCGTATCCCTCAACCTCACGAGGTGCGATGCGGTTGCGTGGAATGCGTGAAGTCCAGCTGCGAGGACAGCCTTAGGCATTCTCGATCCCGTATCAATTCCTACCGAGCATTAGCATCGCCGTCCCTCATTGCCCTCTCTAGCAAAGACCCCATCCTCTCTGCGTTCGAGCTCTCCTGGGAGCTCAGGAGGCTGAGCTTCATGGAGCAGGAGTTCAAGAACGAATATCAAGTAAGTTAAGGTGGCCACACTCAGCTGATCGATGGCTGAAGTTCACTTCATGATTTCTGTAATTGCACTTTGCACTCGGAAAAGCAATTAGATCCAGAATGCTTCGATCCGAAAAATTTACTACGGTGATAGAGGAATTCGACAAGAAAAATTCCGCATTTAAGCAGATTTCACTAAGAAGGCAGTATCAAACTTTTCTAAAAACGAATTTTAGAGATAATTAAAACGAAATAAACGAGAAGAGATGTAAGAATGCAAATAAAACTGATAATAATACAAAATTAACGAACTGATACAAAGGTAAATGCAAAAATAATTGTAAATTAAGGATTTGGTATATAAATTTCAGGAAAAAGAAGTATTATCATCCGCGCATCATAAAGTTTTATGTCTCTTCTTCAGTTTTCACATTTATTTGGTAATCTTCTTTGGATGTCAGAAATGTATTGCAATACAGGGTACAACATAAGCGCTTTTTCTTCCTTTTCATTAAAGATTTTGCCTTTTTTTAAACAAAGATTGATATCGAATTAATATCTGGGTGTAATTTCATAACTGAAAAATTATCCGTTTACAAAGATGAATACACGAATTCTCCTACTGCGCAAATTCTATTCCAAATCATGCTTGTATAAAATGCAAATATCTAAGCTTTTCTATGTCCTAAAATCAAAAGTGAATAAATATATCTAAATATGTCATAAGAAATTAGCATTATCATCTCATGTGATTTTGAATTTAAATTACCGGTTATTCTCAATATTTAATATTTGGTATTTTTTAATGAAATCTTTGCTGCATCAGTCAAAAATAGAAATGCATCAGAAAATATTGCACTAAAATCACTGAAAAGGCATTTTTGCTGTTTTCGGAAATTGAAACAATTATCTAATATGATTTGCATAATTTTATTATTAATATCTTTTTAAAAATAACAACGTTGATAGCTAAAATTTTAAGATTACTTTTACAATGTTTTTCTTCGAATCTAAAAACCTACAGTAAAATATACAAAAGAAACAATGACAAAACGGACAAGATAAATCTAACGCTCACTCGAAAAGAAGTAATTTAATCGAGTCGGATTCTTTAAAAAAATCTAAGAAAATTAATTCTTAAATAATAAGGTTGAATTTTGTTGTTTCCAAACCGTAAATTACTAGAAAATGAAAATGGTTCGAAGCGTAGAAATGTTAAAAATTGTATTACACATAAGCAAAATAACAGATGAAGCGAATGAAAGCGGGGAAAATTTAAATATTATATTTGAAATGAAAGCCAAACAGGGAGATAACGTTAAAAGAATATGAAAGTAGACAAAATCGTCAATGAAAGTTAACCTAGAAGGGATGAGCTAAATTTTGAAACGGGAATTTTGAAAAATACATTTTTTCGAATAATAAAAGAAATAAAACAGAAGCATGACAAAACAAAAGTGAAAAAAATAGGAATGTTTGTGCAAGGGAATCCACACAACCGATGCCGTCTCGAGCATGCGCGGATAAGAAGAAGAAAAATATTCGATAACGCAAGTTTCAATTCCAGCCAATCTCATTCGAGTCGATCCTTTTATAGCTATCGAATCTATCGTGAATTTGTATGTTATATATTAATTAATTGCAATTCGCATATAAAATATTCACGGTAGCAGATTTATGCAGATTCATGAATAAATTTTTAAGCGGAAGTAAGTAAGCATTAGACTATAGTCAAGCATCAACAAGTACACAGACGAGCGTGGTTCCGAAAATAAAATCAAGGAAATATTCTCAAGAATACTTACATTTTGGGTTTACCAGTTCTGAAGTAAATGAAGAAGAAAGGCCCCTGTGTATCATTTGCTCAAAAATGTTGGCCGCAGACAGCATGAAACCTAATAAACTTAAACGACATTCGGAAACGCTTCAGAGTGAGTACGTCAACAAACCCAGAGAATTCTTCGAATTAAAATCAAAATCATATAGCAAGCAAATATCATTTTTTAAAGAAACTTTGTCTGTGAATAAAAAAAGCTTTAATTGCATCTTACAAAGTTCATATAAAATAGCCAGATGTAAAAAACCTCACACCATTGGTGAAGAACTTATTTTGCCAGCAGAAATTGAGATTGTAGAAACTATATTTAGAAATAATTTTTCAAAACAATTGCAGTCCATACCTCTTTCAAATGTTACTGTTGCCCGTCGAATTGGCGATATAGCTGAAGATGTACAGTGTCAGCTTTTCTTGAAGTTGCTTGACAAATTGTTTTCTATACAGCTTGACGAAGCAACAGATAGTAATGAAGATTCTCACTTAATTGCTTATATTCGAATTTGTGATAATATGTCAGTAGTAGAAGAACTACTTTTCTGCAAACCAATAAAACTCAAAACATCAGCGCTCACATTATTTGCTATTTTAAATGATTTTATGAACGAGTGGTGCTCGTTCAATGCCCGAAAGATTACAAGATATACAAGCACTTTTAAAACAAAAATCGCCTCAGTGCACACATTGCATGATCCACAGAGAAAGAAATTAGTCCTGGTTTGAATACTGTGTTAACTACGGTTGTAACCTTAGCAAATTATATAAAAATGAGACCCCTGAAATCGAGAATCTTTTCCTCACTTTGTAAAGACATAGGTTCAGTACATTCAGAGTTACTATTTTATTGCGAGGCAAGATGGTCATCTCGTGGGAAATTTTTGCAACGTGTTTATGAATTAAGAGAAGAAATCGCCATTTCCTCGAAGAAGGAAACAGACAGGAGGCCTAGAATTTTCGCAATAGTTTATTTGTGATGAAATTGGGTTACTTGGTCAACATATTCGAGAAATTAAATAACTTGAATCTTCAACTCCAAGGAGCCAATACACATATGTTGGATACGAGTGATAGTTAATGCTCTTTGTAGAAAATTGGAATTGTGGAGCAGAAATTTAAAGCGAAAAACCTAACAATGTTTGTAAATGTGAATGATTGTACTAAAACTTATAAGGCTGAAGAAGAATATGTAAAAGTTGTTTTTGTAACCATTGAAAATCATTTAGCCATGCTGGCAAAGAATTTTAAAAAGTATTTTTATGCTGACGACAAACTGATAGCGAGTGGATTAGGGATCCATTTCATAAGACTCCCGAAGGACTCTCAATTAATGAGGAAGAAAAATTCATAGATTTTACGACAAGTGGCGAAACTAAAAGTCAATTTAGTAATAAATCACTATTTGAATTTTGGGCAGGAGTAAGGATGATTTTTCTGCACTAAAAACAAGGACATTTCACATTCTATTAGCATTCAACATCCTACCTTTGTGAAACTGAATTTTCTGCTGTGGCTTCTTTGAAAACGAAATATAGAAACAGAACTGAGAGTGGTTATTTATAATATTAAGTCTTCCTTCGAAAAACTTTGCTCTGCAAGACAGACCCAAGGAAGTCACTAATAATTATTAAATTTGTTTTTAATTTAGTATGTTTTGATTAAGTAAGTTGTTTTACTTCAATAAGTTATTAAATATGCCGAAATGTATTTTGTTTTCTATGTGTATGTGTGCTTTCCTTTCAGTCAGTTAATCAATTTTTTTAAATACTATTTTTCCATGGATATTCTTGCCCCCCCCCTCTAGTGTGATAGGGGGGCACGCCCCACAGGTTGAGAATCGCTGTATTAAGGTTTGGCAAAGCTTTTTGATATTTCGCCGTATCGTTGAGGAAATCTAGATTTAATTTATAACTTTTTGATCGATTTAGCAGCAATAGACTCATGAGTAAAATGGGTAATGCCATAAAGAGCCAAACCAACCACGCAGCCAAGCAAACTAATCATCACATATATGAAACTTGCCACAAAGATTACAGGACTAAACTGGAGACAGAGAGGATCTAAAAGTTTATTTTCAAATATTTCAATGAAACCTTTTTCTAGTATTAATAGATAGGAAGAATT
Organism: Argiope aurantia; assembly: GCA_026543865.1. NCBI lineage: Eukaryota > Metazoa > Arthropoda > Arachnida > Araneae > Araneidae > Argiope > Argiope aurantia. The sequence continues at coordinate 342,241 of JAPMOR010019918.1, forward strand.
TAATCTATTTCCCTATAAATTGGTATATGTAGTATTGGTACTTGCTAGTAACCGCACTGTATCGGTTACTAGCAAGAAGGAAATATTTTGTTTGAGGTTCTGAAGCCATATTAGTAAGGATGCTACCCATTCTATGTTCAAGCTTCTTGGCAGATTTTCAATCTCAACAACGGCATTTTGAATTGTAAATGAAAATTATTTGATAACGGATGATCATCATGAGTAACAAATGTAATCAAGAAACAGTTGCACTTTGAAAATATATTTATATCCAAGTTATTTTCCTTTCAGTCGATCTTTCAAGTATAAGAATTCAGACTTCGAATGCCCTTTTAGATTGTGGATTCTGATCAAATTTTAGAGAGAATTTATTTGTAATGTAACAGAAAGAAGCAATAGCAAGTTCTGGGTATTTCCAGTCTTCGCACTTAATGTTTGCCGATACCTACAGGTATCACTTTTTAGACCGCTTTTAAAGCTAAGACCCAAAGAATGGCTCTTTCGTTTCCTCCCTAGTGGTAGAGCTAAGCTCGTGGATTTTTAAAGCCATGAATCAGAAGAAAGTTGCACCTTTTTTTATACCTGTGATTTAGAGAATCACGACGGTAAAATGAAACTCATATTCGCTGTATATTTGCCTTGCTGTATATTTGTCTTGCTTATATTTGAGGAGCATGAAAAATAAATTCTCTCTAAAATTTGATCAGAATCCGCAATCTAAAATTCAGAGGAAAGGGGAAAACTAGAATAAATTTGAAAACTAGAAGATGTATATTGAGAATTTGTCTAGTTCCTATATGAAGATAAATATTTATTATATTTTTAATAAAACTTATGCTCATCATGACAATTTGAAAGAGGAATTCAAAATCTGATAAGCATTCAAATTATAATTATACTATATTTACTTAAATTTTATATTGCTTTTTCTTTATTTATGATTGTAATTTGAAATTTCAAGACTTCTATCTAATTTTTACATTTATTTCCTTAAAATTACATATGCCAAGAAAATCTATTTACATTAATATTTCTTTGTTTGTTTAATTGTCTTTACAGATTTTTTTCAATTATTTTTTTCTTTACCCCTCATTTTAGTCTTTTGTAATAAGTTTTCAATAGTGGCTGAATTTCTAAAAAATCATGTTGATTTTAATACATTATCAACTATTAAGTTAGGCAGAAGATAAGCTTTATAGAAAATCCGTAAGCTTTTTTCAGAATTGTGTGAGAACTGGATTAATTGCTGCAGTATTTTTAAAAACATTTCTCCATTAAAAGTATTTTTATGAAACAGGCTTGAAACTTAATCTAATTATTGAAGATATTTAACGCATTTTTAAATTATTATATAATTATTTTCCAATTTTTTCTAATTGAAAAATCAAATAATTTAAATAATAATTAAAAATAATCAAATAATTTAGCTAAAAAAATCAAATAATTTTGCTTCACTTTATGTATAAGAAAGATACAAAGGTTTTATCGCAAATTCATTTTGATTCAAGTTATAAGTTTCATCGTTTTCAGAGATCTCTGAAAAGTCACTTGGAATTTTGTTTAAATGAATTCTTTTGCATTTCTTTAAAAATCAAAAGATTTTCTTTTTTTTCAATATCTAAACAAGTTGGTTCAAATTGAAATCGATTTCAAAACTCCAGGCATGAGCATTAAGAAGATTGCGAAAATTCTTAACTTTAAATAGCCAGGAACAATCAGCAGTCATTAGCAGCAATAAGACTGAATGGAATTGCATGTCAATGAAAGTCAGAGTAATTTCTCCGTTCTTTCCACTTTACTGATTCTATCGAATAAAGCAACGGTCGTATCAATTGATCAACTAACTAGACTTTTATACCATTATAGAAATCATTTTTACACATCAGCTCAATTCCGTTTCGCTTCATTTTGTAATTCGGTCGAAGGTTCCTCCGATTTCAATTATTTTTTCATAACTGCAAAGTCCTCACTTTCGAAATTGGAAATGCAAATAGTAAAAAATCTAAGAACTGTTGACAAGCGGAATCATTTCTAGAAGAAAGCGGTGCATTGGAGTAGAAACAAAATCTTTTGCCTTTTTTTTCTTTTCTGAAACAGAAAGAACTTTCTTGCTTATTCAATCATTTTTAGAGTTAAATGTCAAAACTTGGTTCGCTTTGTCATGAATTTGAAATATTTACTGTAATTCGAATGTTAAAATCAAACTCTGTACTTTGTCTAGGAAAAAATATATCGACTGAAGAAAAACATATTCCTGAGAAATAAATTTGGTTTCAAATGTATTTTTGAAATATTAACTCATTTTCCCTCTGTTTAGTATAATAACCTTTGACGACAAATATCAAGTTTTTCCAATTCAAACAAAAAGTCTCTTTCATTATTCTAATGGACGAAATGGTTTTTTGAAAACAATTTAACTCTGTTTCCGTTATGAAAAAGATTTTCTGAAGAAATGATGGACTAGTTTTACTATAAGAAATGGGTGATGGTTTTCTTTGGAATAGAATCGTAATTGAACATATAAAAACTTTCTTTTAAAGAGCATTTTCGGCCTCTTTTATTTTCAAATGATGACTATCTTTTTTCTGTTTTATTCAAACTGCAGATGCTTTTATCATGTAAATATTCATAATCACGTGTCACGTGTGATTCAAACTCAATGGCTTCTTCTCTAAAATATTTCGAGTTAAACAATTATGGAAGCAAACTGTTTTAAAAATTGAAAATGAATCTGTCAGAAGAATCGATTTCTGAGTTAGAATGCGAAATAATTTAAAATAATCCACTTTTAAGGTACACTTTTATTAAAATAGAAAAAAAATTAGAATTAGTGTAGGAAAGGAGGATTATATTAAAAGGAGAATTTTCGTGTTTTGTAATTTTTAAACGTTAATTAACAAATATAGTGGGAAATAGAAATAATTTTTTCAGTACCCGGTGACGGAACTAGAATGGAATCAATATCAAATTAAATTAATCGTTAACTGATAATTATATTTCAAAGATATTAAAATGGTTTGTGACCATCGAAAACACTGTTAAAAAATTTGAAAACTATATTTTACTAGGAAGGGAATGAAGAATTTATAACAAGTTCCTTACTTTTTCTAACAAAAAACATATAAAAAATACTCTAATTTTTTTTTCCTCTAAACGTATCCAAATAGCCTTCAATATCTGAAAAATATAATGCAAACAATTAAAATTCATTAAGCAAGAAAATTTCAATTTAGAATTCATAGTACAAAAATAGCACCTTTTACTAATCTACAAAAATAGAATATCGTCAGTAACTGCATAACTCAATAGTACTAACAAGAAGTCAAGAATTTAACTCTTTCTGCAATTTTTCCAATTATTTTCTACTGCCCAAACCTTAGAATAATCTGATAATATTATTCTAAAAAGATAATTTCGCAGTTCATAATCACTTATGTTCATGTTATGTTGAAAATTAGAACAGGGGAATCTTGGTTCAAACAAATTAGATGTGAACCTGCATAAAAATATTCATTCGTTCATGAAAAGGCAGAAATGAATTAACATCAGAGCATGAAAGTTTTGTAAGATATTCTTTTATGCACCTGAAAAATTTCAATAATATTCTGACTTTTCCTTCTAGTTGAAAATTTTTTCTTACCAAATAAAATTTGAAATGGGCTAATCTGAATTCAAAAGTCTAAAACAAAGTCTAGTTTTCTGCCACATTCCTTTCTAAACATAACTGCTGGAGTTTTCCCTATATTTATGGCAATACGCCAAAGCTTGCGCCAAATCTCAATATTATTTAGGACTTTCTGCAGTATTCTTAAAACAAATTTTATTGTGCTTCCTTATGCAAGGATAGCCATTATAATCAACAAAGAAGTAGTTAACGATAAGATTGTTTTTGATGATTTTTAAATACTTAAAGATACTATAGATTGATAATACTATAATAAATGTGGTTATTAAAATGTAATTGGATGAAAGAGCTATTCTCTTTTCTTGTTCATATACATCAAATTTTTCCTTTTTAATTATTTTCTTTTACCATCTTAGATAACAAATGTTTATCTTTGTAATATCTGCTCTTTCTGGAATAATGTATATTACACAAAGAAAACAAACTGTCATTCGGAAAATAACGTCGCCAATAATTTCATCCGCAGGTAATAGATCTGAAAAGTGAGCCTATTAATATGACAAAAAGGCAATAAAATAGTTATGATGGAAAACAGCATTATGTAGAGTTATCGCATTTGATCATAACAAAGTCCAACAACACACATTACACAATTCGAAAACCATTTGGCAACTTCTCAGGATTTTTTCTTACGAATAAATAAAGCTGTATAATCTTTAGTAATATAAGGTTCATTTTACCTATCAAAAATATATTCCATTTATATAAAAGACAATTATTTTTTCTTTATATTATTGAAATTTTAAAAATATTTTGTTGTTACAGATTTCATGCTATATGAGAAAATAATTAGTGAATATTTGTGCTAATCTTATCAACTTTGTCAAGAACATAATTTAATATGTAAATTACCAAGAGTTGTTCCTGCAAAACTTTCTCGTATACTCTCCAATAAGACTGTTGTCCCCATTTCCCCCACATAAAATTGTGGACCTTGGGTAAGGCCATGAATGGTATGCATGGCATTGGCAAACAATAGTTACGAAATATCGATCCTTGGTATGAATTTAGTAATGTTACCGAATCTGACATCCGAATATGTATTATGGAAGCCATTTTTCCTACCGACTCAAACGAAAATTTGACACGGAACTACAGATGTTGTCACAAGAGCACATTTCACTGATTTAAATCATTGAGTTTATGAGTTATTTCGTTTACAGACTGGCAGACAATCAGGCCTTTGATATATTTGGTTCAAAATTCAATAAGAATCTCTATTTTTTTATGCTAAACCAGTTTATGGACAGTTTTTCTATCTAGATAGTTTTATAATTATCGAGTTCACTTGTGTGCGAACAACCAAATAGACCTCTGAATAGATTTGATTTGATAGAAATCTACAGATTTAGTTTGAAGTGCATATACCAAATTTCATCCGTATAGCTGGAAGCATAATGCCAAAAATATGTTTTTCGAACTCAAGAAACGTGGCAATTCGTCAAAATAACGAGTTTCAATTGTTTTGGCGATTACAATACTTTATCTACACATCATAGAAGAGAAAATAAAAAAGAAGTAACACTTCTGTTTATTTCATTTTTTTAAAATACCAATATTCAACATTTATACGAGATGAAGTGTGAAGTTAAAGGGCAAATGTGTCATTTATGAGATTTTCGGGAGAAAAAAAAAGTCCAACAACTGTGTAAAAGATTTTTATTTAAATAGTGGTGAGTTTTTTTTTTTCTTTTTTTCTTAAATGGCCCAAAATATCACTAAAATGAAGTCGAGACAGATATTAGATGTAAATAGAGAATTTTCTCATCCCACACACGTAGTTGGCAGGGTCTCAACGTACATAACTCGTCTTTTGGTTAGAGAATAAAACCATTACAAATGTGTCATTCGTACTGAAAACAAGACCTATGTTGCATTGTCAAGATAAAGAAACCCATAATATTGGATTAGATTTTTGTTGGATTTATTAGATATAATGCTGGATTATTGGAGTTTCCTCTTCATTAGACTTTAACGTGATTCCTGTTTTCTCTGCAGCAGAGAAGAATCAATTGTTATTTTAGAAAACTTGTAACAGTTATGTTTTGGACGGAAGCCGTAAGAATAGAAAAAAGCACTCCGCAATCGTGTTTCATTGGTTGAAAGATTTTTTTGATTTGCTGTTTAGCACCATAGTCTGTTTCTAATGTCACAAATTTTAAGGAACAATTTTTTTCAATTTGTTATTTAAAGTTGCACGTATTTAAGTATCCATGTAACCAATTAGTTGCCTCCTGTAATTCCAAATTTATTGTAACGTTTATTATTGGAGTCAAGCCTTCATGCTCATATATACAAGTAGTCACATTTTAAATGACCTACTCAGAATTAAATTAATGTTACCCCTTCAACATTAAATTAAGACTTGAAGACGAGTGAAAATCGGCTGCGTGAGGTCAATTGAGTGGCTTGGTTCTCAGAAGAATTAATATTATTCTTGGCAAGCTAAACTTTAATCATTAGTGACAGGGTCGGTTTAAACCTATTTAGAGCTAAAAGGCAATGCAAACTTTTGATTCCTCCCTTCCTAATTTTCAAAATTAAATTTTTTTATTGATTTTAATTGATACGCCTATAATTAGTTTTAAAAAACAAATATCAAATCTAACTAAAATGGTAAAATATTTAATTACTATTCATTTCCAAGAGGGTTGCTTGTGGCATTTCAGATATATAAAAATTTATCGAAATTTAAAAAAAAATTCAAAAAAGGATTTAAAAAAATTGCCATTTTTTATTATAATATAAATATAGTGAAACTGTGTTTAACAATAAACCAGCTTCTAAAGGTATTTTCTGTGGTCCAAGTAGAGTTTCTATTTACTCAATGTATTTTTAACTTTGCCAGCAACGTTGATCATTTTTGGATGTACTTGTCTATACGACAATTTTGTCATCAAAAACTGATCTCTCAGAACCGCGACATCCACATCCAATGGGTCCCATAACACGTAAACATTAGTGGAAATGAGGAAATAGATTATCCAAGGAGGGTAGTGACATTTAACGATCACTGGCTTTTAGCTTACTTATCAAGAACTATACTTAAAGGAAAATTCTAAACTCAATTTAATATGGCATATTCCACCAGAGCACCAATGGTACACGGGAACATCCCCTGGCACTCTGCTGGAAATCAAATGTGATGAAATCACAGACTGCTCTTGCTAGACTAAAAAGTGGCCACCTTAAGTGTCTTTCCATTAAAAGTGGTAGACAAATCCATCCCACTTGTAAAAAACTGCTGTGATCATCCAGCTTCACCGGATCACATTCTGAGTTGTATCGGGCTCTCTAAGGGAGACTTAACATCCGTTCCCTTTATTATTATAGATTTTTTGGCTGTCAACAGCCTACTGGAGCTGATCTGACACATGTCAGATCTTTTGAGGATAAGCAACGACACGAAAACGACACCTCATAGTCCAGATTATCCGTTAATAAGAAATCTGGAAATGGGAAGGCTAGCGGTTCGAATAAACACGAATATTTATTGCCTCAGTCTCCTGATGATATCGAACATATTGATTCTAAGTAGGCACTTTGGACTGACCGAAATCTGTTTCTGATATGTTATTCCAGGTGGAAAAAGTAACGATGAAGGTGCAATAGACTGTTCACAACAGAAATAATAAATTTCTGTTTAGAATGCTGTATCACACTGCACAGAATTTTGTTTCAGCATTACTAAATGTTCCCGATGCACATTAGATAGGTCTTAAACATATGTGCATACAACTGTTGATTTCCTGTACTAATAAAAAAATATCAGTTTTTTCACGTCATTTTATATTGAAATAAGATTATGCTTCTGTCTTCTTTTAATGCATACTTTCATTGTCTTTAAAAATTTTAACTAGAGTTTCAAGTAAAGAAGTTAACTTTGGAGTTTTTAAAAAAGTTTACATTTTTAAAAGAACAATTTTGCATTCCTAGAATATCAATAATAAGAATCAATAAGTGAAATAAAATTAGTATATTAGTACATACACACATATATTGAACGCACAAGCTTTTCAATGTTTCATATTTTTTCCATATCGTCACCATCAGATTTTACTGTACTCTTATACAAAGCTGTTGTCTTATAAGTCAGTCATCAGCCGCAATAAATAAATAAAAACGGACCGCATTGATTTGAAAGCAAATTCTGGAAACACGAAAAAAAATTCTGAAATATAACCAAAGGTTGAATAAAATTTGAATAAGTTCGAGGTCACGGCTCTTATAAATAAAATGAAAGCACGAAATCCAATTCATCTTATAGTAATATATATATATATTATGCTTTGACTATATTTTGATTATTATATATATAATAATCAAATATAATCCTGTGCTTGGTAAAGGGAAATTTTAAAAAGGGCTGTTGCCAAAAGCAGCCTCAACTTTCGAGCAGAAACTGTGGCAGGTTGCTTATTGATTAACGAATTTCCCTTTAGCGTGACCTATCCTAATAAAATTGTAAGGTCATATGGGAATCGCTAGTTCCTTTTGTTTCAGTTAATAACTGTAAAATTTTTCCCATGTTTGGTGATTCTAAAGAGCATTGATGCGGAAACGGAATAAACCTTTCATGTTCATTTCCGTTATATTTTAAAACACGAGCTCAATGATTGGAAACGTAGATGAATTAAATCAAAATTAAGAAGTATTTTAATTTGATAACAAGCAATGTAAACCGAATTGAAAACATGCTTTTGATTTCTGATTTCATATCAATTTTAAATCTCAGTCGACATTCTGTTAATTTATAAATCGACATCTAAATTATTTTCTGATTTGTTTAATCAAGTATTCGGTAAACATGTTTAATGATGGGATATCAATCTTATTAATTCTTGATAGCCTCACTTTAAAATTTATATTTCTGAAATGTGTTTAAATACAGGATGATAAGAATTTTATTAAATAATAGAACTTGTGTTCATTCGAATTTTTCTCTGGTCGCTTGAATTTCTTTTTAATGTATGTATTTTAATGTATCGAGATGAATTTCTGAAAAATGTTCAAAATACCTATATTGTTTTAAAATTTTGCATGAAACTGAATAAAAAAACAACTATAAAACAAAAATACGTTAGTTAAAGACCGAAGTGTTTTGAAAAATTGTTTAAAAAATGTAGAGTTACTTTTGTCTAAAAAAGAGGTGTAAAGCAAAATTCTTCTAAATTAGATGTTTATCAAATGATTTGTTCAAAATTTTGCAGAGAGCTTAAAATTTATATTACGTAGTTTCTAAACTAAGTAATAAACTATATTTATATCCAATTATGAATACTCAGGTTCAACTTCTTAAATAATATGAAACTTTTCTTTTCTCGCATTAGGAAACATTAAAATAAATATAAAATATTTCTGAATGAACAAATTGTTTATTCTTGAATTAATAAACAGCAAAACAAACAAATAAGAAATTAATATATTATATTCAAACCAAAAATATGTTTGGATTTTAATTTATACGATTTTTTGTAAAAATATTTTATCGAAATTTTGAATTGAAGCAAATAGCATTTTAAGATGTAAAATAGCATTAAAAGTAGATTATACAGATATAAAAATGAAAGTTATTTCCCAAAAAATGATCGAAGTAAAAATATAAATTGTTTTATAAAGAAAACTGTCCAGAAATTAAGAATATTGAATAAAACCCATTCAATATTTTCGTAAAAGAATCGACATTGCAATGTAGTCATCTATCTTAACAAATGTTAAATTATTATCCATAATTCGAACTTATTTTCGCTAATATGAAGTCAACACTAATGATAACATTTCTTATGAGATGTTTTCAATAGTTAAATGCTTACTTACCATATCTGTTTAATTCTCAGTTCAGTGATTATTTGTTTAAGGGTTTCATTGTATGACTGATGTATTCAGTATAGTGTATACTATTTAATTTATTAAAATTATTTACTTACTTATTGAAAATAATATCGTTTTTAATTTATTATTCTGATCATTTCATATATTAAATAACTCACTGTTCGTTGAATAATTATGTATTATTTATCAAAACTACAAAATATTTAAAAACTGAATCTTTATCGATATTTTTTAGCTAAAAATGCTTTTTTTATTCTCCTGCTGTAGTTATTTTAGATTATATTAATTCAAATATTAGTTTAAATCAAATTTCAACCAAGTTCTGCTGTATTAGATTCTGTTCTTTTACACTAACTTACCTTTTCTCTACATATAGATGTGCGTTATTATACCATTTCATTTAAAAATCATTAAAACTGATTCTACAATCATATTTCATATAAAAATTCTTCATATACCACTTATCTCAAATTATTTCAAAACCTTAATGGTTTCATGAACTGTAAATTAAAAGAGCAACTATTGTATCTTTAAAATAATAATAGGGATTTTTTTTTATTTCTACTAAAAACCGGCAGAAATTTTTAAGTCTTTATAGAAGAGCAATTGACCTTAAATAAATGTTCTTAATTTGCAAACGACTTCGTATACAACTTCCAAATAAACAGAGAACAGAATATACCAGAACCAATAAACAGAGAACAGAGAAATAAACAGAATCTTAAATTGAACCTCCGTTTAAAAAAATAGAGTTAGACGAGACAACACCATGCAGAAAAATAAAGTAGCTTAGTTACAGAGGAGAAGGCATTAAAACTCTGATTTCATTTTATAGTTTATAGAAATTGCTTATTTTTCAACGTCATTAGCCTTCTTCGAATAAATGCCCTTTGAGACAATTTTATTTTGCAAAATTAAGAAAGTCACTGGGCCTTTCGCATCTGTGATTATAGATCTAGTTCATTAACTGTCGAAACAAGGAAATTGCATTAAATCCCATCTGCTTGACCATTGTATATCCATTTCAAGGCCGATACTTTCTTCAAAAACATTCTGTGAAATAATATTCTTTGATGTATTTTTATGTTCATAAAATTAAGGAATTCGTGCAGCCTTTCATAATGTATCTGGTTCAATGATTGACTGTCAAAACAAGGAAATTGCATTAAATATTGCCTGCTCGACAATTATAGATCCATTTCAAAGGCGAGCACTGTCAAAAGAAGCAACCCATTTTGTAATGCAATCTTCAGCGTGTTTAGTAATATCTCTATCCATCATTAAGTTCTCTCATAACGGCCATTACGATCACGCCCATCAAGTCTCTCGGTAACTAAAGATACCGAAAGAAAGAAGAAATAAATGAAACCCAGTGTTTTTGGAAGCCGGTTTACTGCATAAGTTCCCCTTTTAGTGCATTTAGTGATTTATCACTCAGGCTTATCTCTTCTGATGAAAGCAATCACGCGACTACGTTGACATCATTCGCTACATTAGTTCAACGCCATTTCCGAAAGAAAGCTTGACCAAACTGATACGAAAAATTGCCTTACCAAGCCACGATCATGTCATGTTTCTTGTGGAGATTTATTTTCCCCTTGCGTGTTTTTTTGGTGTTGACGGTAAGAGGTCCGTCCATATGCAAAAGATTTACTTTTTGTAGAAGAATGAATAGATGGTTATTTTTTAGAAATTGTTCTTTTTTCTCATTAAAAACTCAAAATAATCATTCATCAATACTTCAGAGACAAAACATCCAAAATTAAGAAGAAAAAAATTAATTGTACTATCTTTAGCATTAGTTTTTAATTATTTAAAGAAGGGATAACAAACTGAAATTGAAAAACTGAATGTAAAAATGTGTTGCGAATATATTTTTTAAATATTGGTCATAATTCAAATGGCTTTGATGAAGGTCTTTTATTTCTTTTTCCTATTGTTTAACAAACATGTTTGATAACAGATTCTCTCCAACATTTACTCATATAACCTCAGGTCAGTACAATTTTATAAGTTTTAGGAGAAACTGACCTTATTGATAAATGTTTGAAACTTATTGAAAACTTATTGATAAATGTTTGAAACTTATTGAAAACTTATTGATAAATGTTTGACTTTATTGTTTCACATTTCTCTTCCTTTAAATAAATAAATAAACATCAAACAATTAAGCATCTAATTATTTGTTGGCCTGGTTTCGCCTAGTAGAAAACTCGACTCATTGCTTATCAGATTAAGAACTGGCTATAGAAGGCTCATACATAAGAAGTTGCTATTGGTGAAACCCGTAAACTTTTAAAATAAGGCTAGTTTTACCCTATGTTTGCGCAGTTTAATCATAAATGGTTCTTGCCCCAGAAAACTCCATCAATCCAAACGCATTTCTCTTCCCAAAAGGGTTTGGTAAATCAGTCAAGAGATATTGCAATGCTAATTGATTGTTATTGATAACGTAACTTGAGATTTAGAAACAGAGCAATAATATATAAAAAAAGATATTATACTGATTCATTTCATATTTAAATTTCATGATGTATAAACAGCATTTATAATTTAAATCATGAGTCGATGCAACTGAAAATGATTTTTCTGTTTATTTCTAACATCATTGTACGTTTATAAATTTCACCGTAAAATTATCTAATAAAATGATAGTTACTTTGCTCATTTATCTCAAATTTTAAACCTTGTGAATACATTTTAAATACAGATTACATTCCATAAAAAGAATATATACAGTTGAACCTCTATACCGAACCTATACCTAAATACCAAATTCGCAGATTCCATGAAAACATTCGAAGTATAAAAAATGATGTATATATAAATCTCAAATTACAGAATTGCATGCTAAAAAAAATGTCATTCGAAATTGCTGAAAACAACTATGCCTAATTATTTCTTAGAATTAAAGAGAAATTATAAATAAAGTTTCAAAGAAGTTTATTGATTAAAAAATGTACCAATAAAGATTTTTCAAAATTGTTGATACGTAATTTTATACTTTATTATTCATTCTTTCATTAAACTGAACTATTCTATCATACTTCAAGATTTCTGTTTAAAGAACATACAAACTATAAGAAATTTAAACCCATACTGAATTCTTGCTCTAAGTTAGTAAAAAAAATTTATAGAACGAAAAGTTACAAATAACATCCTACTCACTAGCAAGTGTTTATAGTTTCTTCCGGTCCTCCGACAGTTTCTGTTCCATTAAAAATTCGTAAAATTTCTTTTTTTTTTCCTTATCTTTCCTAATTTTTATTCCTTTTTAAGAAAGAAATAAGTTATCTTTTTTTGTTACAATAAATATACGTAATTTTCTGAGAGACTTTTTGCACAAAATATAGAAATTTTATTCTATATACGGAAATTGTTTTCTATTGTAAAATCCAATATCCCTAAAAACGTTCAGTGTGTATAATTCCAACTGCTGTCTCATTACATAAGGCATCTAAATGTATGAAAACATTTTGGCTTCTTTTGAGGGATATAATAAAAGGTTAAAGAAATTTAATTGTTATATCAATCCCACAGTGAAAATGTGCCAAAGAGTAAAATATTTTTCTTACGCTCATCTATAATGTCATAAATTTCATACTTCTGTTTGTACAATCTGCTGAGATATTAAAAAACGAATTTATTGGCTTAAACCCTCTTTTTTGATTATCTGACCGATGTTCAGATTTGCATTGCACTTTTCAAGGATAATAAATATATTAAAAAAATATTTAAATAGAAGAATCAGAAAATACTAACGCACTTATTAACTTTCATTAATTTTTTTAAATAGCCAAATAGTACTTTAATTGAAGTGATCAATTTGGTCAAAATGATAAATTTAAAGAAATGTGAATGTTTATGCTAAGATGGATGTAAAAGAAATATTTCATTAATTTGCGATTTTACACTATTGGGGATGCACTGAAATTTTTTAAAACTTTTTACGATCAACCTCTACAGTAGTCAAAGCGCTCCGTACAATGGCCCTCATTTTTTTAATGATACTTTGTAATTGGAGGTATATATCAAGTGCAATATTTGAGGAAATGAAAGCTTCCTCACTTTTGGGGGGGCACCCTGTATACGTATTGCTACTAAAAATAAACCTAGTATCAGAAAGCAATGTTGCAAATAAAAAGAATATTTTATCAAGATTCTTTACTGTAGCTTAATAAGCAACTAATTCTAACTTATTCTTTATTAGAAGAAGTAACTAAGAAAAAATCTTTTTGTTCCTAAAAGAAGTTATTCTATAGAAAGAGAATGGAATAATTTCACTAGAAATACCTCTTTGCGTTGTTGTCACGAAAGTGAATTCTCTGGCTCTAGCCAATTGTTATTTGATTGCAATTTTTTTTATCCTTAAAGGGAAACTCTCCATTAAATCATTTATTTTATGGGCGATTTTGCTTTAGCTCATAATTTTAGTTTTCCTGCATAGCATTTAATTTTGTTACTGGAAAATAGGATCGCAAACCCATTAAAATACACAAGTATTGTATAAAAACGTTATTTATGAAAACTGATCTTGTATTTTTCATTCAGTTGTGTTCCTTTTAATCATACCATTGTATGAGATGTTATATGTTGTGAATCATCCACGTTCATTTTCCATCATTCCAAATCAAATTCGTATGATTTTGGAGCACATGCATTATTTTAATGAGTGAATTAACTTTTAAGAACTTTACTTCACTTTACTTTTTAAGAACATAGGAGTCAATTCATACAAGGTCTCAGCTTCGGAACTGGAGGGTTTCAGGTTCGAGACCGGATTTCACCGATGAACCGTCGTGTAAGAGGGTCTGGTGCACGGTAAATCCGTCGGGGCCAAACAACCTCCCACTGGTGTGGTGTGGAAGTTTGGAGAGGGTGAGAGGTACCAACTCAAGTACCGTCCTCATTATCCGACCACGCTTCAAAATGACGAGGCCCGTCCCAAAATAGCCCTAGTGTTGCTTTCAAATGGGACGTTAATATAACTAAACTAACTATTCATATGCATTAGCTTAACTGAATCTGCGCCTAACAGAAATTATTTGTTTTAAAATATCAGACAAATAAGGAAATAAGACTGATTCAATAGTTTAAATAAAATGGGATGGGATGTTTAAACATTGTGTTTTCATTGAAATTTAGTCTGTAATACTGCTGAAGTATCAGATTAGTTTAACATTTTGTTTGTTCATGAATCAAGATATATAAATAGCACGCGGGAGTGAGTTAATCTTCACAAAGTCGATCTAGATGTCTAGACGCTGAATTTGTAAATCCGTTTTAATTCAGCTGCTAAATAAATTATAATCTCTAAAAATGGATCTTAAATTCTCAATTAAGCAAATGCTTGACATTTATTCTATATCCTTATTAAAATTCAGATACAAAATACAAAAAGATTTTTAAGGAAGCTCTGCTAACTTAAATGATTACAACCAGTCTTTTAAATATGCATTAACCTAATTTTTTTTAGAAAATTAAATAGCACTTCATGCTGGTTTTTTTATAATTGGTGATTGTATTAACTGTAAATTTTCAGTTCTAATTTTAAAATAAAAGTGATAACATGTTGATTTTAAAGCAAATTTTCAGATTTGAAACAGATTTAGACACAATTAAATTTTTCGTAGTTAAAAGGTCAACCATTTCTTTAAAAAAACTCACCAAACAATTCGTTATAACAGAAATATTTATCAATCGGAATTTCATGAGCAGGATATTTGATTAAAAAAAAATATAGACACTATATTAATTAAAGACTAAAAGTGTAAATGTTGAAAGCAAAAATATTGGAAAATTGCCAAAGACTCTTCACACTAGCGATCGCTTAAACTGCTGTTTGGAAGCACCAGACACTCACAACTGTTACCACAATGTAACATAATTTTCATTTGATACTTTAAGTGAAAATGGTGTTTGAATTTTTTAGGCTTTTGTATCCCTTACTATTCGCAATTTTCAGTTCTCATTTCAATTAACAATTTTTTTTTAATATTTTTCAAAGTTTGGCTGGTTTTTATTAAATATTAAGCATTTCCTGTGATAATTGCTAGACATACTGTTTTTCACAAATATGAGTCATAATCTTTTCACTGAAGTATGCTATAGATCCAATGGATCTTTCAATGAACATGGCTTAAAACATGTTATTTAAGAATGGTTGATTATTGGGTTGGAGTGAAGGAATAGGATTTTTCGAGTACCAAATTCTAATAAATCACAAAATTTTTGTATTTACATGCTCATGAACGGAGTAATATTTTTTTTAAAACTATACGTTGAATCTTCAATTAGTGAAAAGGACCTAAATTTGAGGGGATGGAAAAAAAGCAATCCAAAATTTACCTTGGCACTAAAATTATACATCCTGTGATATTTTTAGTTTGTAATAAATTCTAAGTGCTTTCTTTTTTTATGCTTGATATTTAAAAAATATTTTAAGAGCTCACACGCCACATTTTAAGTTCATGCATAGGGCTGAAATTTTTGAACGTTCATGCAAAGTAGGAGATTTTCTGTTCTTCAAATATATGCAGTACTTCAATGATAGATTATAGGGCAAGATATTGATCCTCTTTCAGTATCAAAGATAATATGCTTTAATACAGGAAAGATAATACTATCTTTGTAGAAACAATAAGAAATAATTTTATCGAAAATAATTGAAAGTGAGTACAATTCAGCTGGCTAATGCGCCGATCACGTCACATCATCGAGTACATTTTGTAGTGAAATAACCAAGTGAACATAAAGTCGGCGGAAGATAATAAATAATGACATTAGTGATATGGAAACGATTAATTGTAATAGCATAGCAACAAACTCAGAGTGGAAAATGTTTTCGTCCGCATTAAAGAGGTTGACATTCGTTGACCTTGCTTATCTCAACCAGACACTATTCACTTAGTTAACTTGCTTTACTTCAAAAAGACACTATTCAGACATTTATTTCAAAACTTGGATGGAAGGACGACGTAATCAGCGTCATCCTCTGGGAAATTCGGCCAACAACTACCTGAGTGTAAGATAATAGCTTTAATCAATTTAAAAGCAATTGAGTAATGTGAAGTCAACATTAATAAAACTGACCTTAGTAAATACTAACAATATCCTTTTCAAAATAATCTAAACAGGTCGATGACGACTCAGATCTCTCTGTAGAAAATCTTGGACATATTAGTTACATCCAATGGCTGTGATATGCAAACAGGGTCTTATGGTTGTTCTTTTTCCCTACAACTTCTACAAACAAACTAAATATAGTTGTAAATAATATTTGATGAAATATACTTCTGTCTAAAGATATATCAATCTGTGAAATAAGGTTCTAAATATATTTGAAATATTATTCAAGCAACAAAATATTAGCCAGATGGCATTAAAAAAATGGTCTATTCTCAGATTAAGAGAAACACGTTCTTCCGTCTTCTAGAAAGCATATTATTAGCTTTGATAGTGTGTGAGATATAACACATATGAAAGTTAGGCACAGAGCAAGCAAGCAAGAACTCGAAATCCGAAATATGAAGGAGCGTTTAATCCTTCCTCAAGGCATTTTACTACCATGACAACACTTGGCTGATAGATTGGATAAAATTTAAATTATCGCATGTTCCAATGAAAAGAGGGTATTTCTTTATTCATGCGTGATGAAACTCTGATTGTGATGTTTTAAATTTCCCATGCCATGCCCGAGTTGTCTCAAAATGCTTCAAACTAATCAGAGACTCTAGAAAAAAGGGTGCACACAAGGGAATTCAGATGGATTCAACTGAATCCATAATATCAAAATTTGATAAAGAAAACTTAGTTTAAGATACAAACTTCTCTAAATTATTATAATTATGCACCCAAATTAGTTGGATAGTTGAATAGGATGTATGTGAGTGAAACATGAATTCTAACTCCTTCCTCCTAATGAGTTGTCACTTCACAGAAAAAAAATTGAAATCGGTGAAGATCTCCAACATGATTTACTCTAATCAAAATAGCATATATAAAATCACTGTCATTAACGAATTATCCAGAATGAGAGCTTTTTATAATTTAAAATATCATGGTATATCTGTTTGTAAAACGGCAGAAAGTTAAATTTTTCACCTAAATTTTAAAAATTTAGACCTTTTCGATGTAATCAAAATGAAATGCATAATTTTTGAGTATAATTTTTCTGACCTCAGGCTACTAAAATTCGGATATTTAAATGCTATTGAGAATCAAAAATCATAGCTTATATGATGAATTATAGCAAACAGGTAAATTTTGGTGTTTTTACTGCTTTTTATTCAGGTTTTCTGAGGACCTTTTGCGCGAACTGAAGATTTGGGATATAATCTTT
>JAPMOR010019918.1:360498-389029 GCA_026543865.1 Argiope aurantia
ACTTAATCATATACAAGAGTAATTGAGTGGTGTTCATTATTTTTAAATTCTCGTATATAAAATGCTAGCATAAATCGTCATGTAGATGCAATTTTTCAAGAAGCACTTCGCGCAGCTGTCGAACACTTAGTTGAATGCCTACTTAACAACACAGGCTGTGATTAAATAAAGTTCTGTGTTTAAAAAGAATTTTTTTTTCCTCACAATGCCACCTTTTTATTTGGTGATCGAAATTTGAGTTATTAAATTTTATTGCAGATTTCTTTTTTTTTTCTCCATGGTTAAAATAAAGTATAAACCAAGTTTCAACAACATAAGTCAACCATAATAGTCTTTGCATAAGTATAAATGGAGTCACTTTAATTAGAACCATCTTATACACTTGATATAGTGAGACATTCCCTTTAAAAAATTTTAATAAATTCTATAAGAATAAATTTTAGCTGGAATATCATTTTAATTTAGATAAACTTTATTTTGCATCGAATGATATTTCTAATACTTTTAGGGATTAACAAATAGATAGATAAAAACAATAGAATTTTAATGAATTTGTTCAACAAGTATATTGGTCATTGGAGTGTTGATTTATTAGTTGTAAGCCCAACAAGGAAAATGTTTGATAGAATTTTAATTAGCAGTGCGAGATTTTCTATAAAAGAGCAAATTATTAATCTAATATTTATCTAAACGTCTGTTCACTTCAAAATATTTCTAAAGTATCATTAAGTTGCTTTTAAATTCTCAGCTGTACTTTTGATTAAACTCTTTTTCTTTAAACATTCGCAATTCTTCTCATAAATAAGAGCAAGTGAGTAAAAATAACTTTTGGCGGTATTAATAAAATTATTTTACGATATAGACTAGACCAGTTTTTACTTGCGGCAGTTTTGCTTATTATCATTATCTAATCTTACATCTAATTCGTTAGCTGTCAACAATCTGTTCAGAATAAAAACATTTCTAAATGTGAAATTTTAGAATACAGTGTTTAAGATTTACATAAATCCATTTATTTGAATGTGCAAATAATTTGCTTTAATATATCAAAATTTTACAAAAAATAAATAAATAAAAAATAAAAAAACAATTTCATATGCAAAAAAATATAATTTCCATATATTTAATTATGCACAATTAGTCTTCACCCACTTCTTTTCTTTTGAAAACATGAAATTCAACTTTTGGATTGTATTTTTGTGTTTTAAAGCATAGTATAGATTAGATAAAAATAGAATGATTAATATAGTGGCAGTCATGTCTGCAGACCTGGAATATCAGGTAAACATGTACTCATTCCTCCGCAATAAATATAATTCTAAGAATTCCATGGTTTGTTGCATGTTATTGTCTTAACCAAACGTAATTATGTCTTAATTTTTGGAATTGTGTGTGTAAGTAAATAGCCGCTTAGAGTGCAAATCAAATCAATGCCACTCTTTGTCCTATTAAAATACCATGCCATGTTCTTGCTGACGAGTTGTGCAAATGAAAAGTAACGTTTCTAAAACACTGTATTAGGTGGAATTCCGGTAACAGTTTCTGTTTGTAACGAATTTTTTTATTATGCCTCATTCACAAATAAGGATTCAGATGTTGTTTGAGACTCGAAAACGATCACGTCCTGACGCGGTGTTTACCTTCAGTCAAAATATTGGAGAACATTCTTATTCAAATTCATTTAAATTTCCATTTTGATTTCATCTGAAAGAGAATTTGATTTCAGCAAGATTTCTTTCTGTCATAAATTGCTGCTCCGCTCACTTTTCATTTCTATTCAGCTTAGTACCTGTCATCAGGTACCTATGGTAGAGAACGGTAGTTTACTTTATTCCTAAGCTAAAACTCAAGGTCACTTTTATTTGGTAAAGTTGAAATCCTTAGCTAAAATTAGATTATTCGGCAAGAAATTCCTTACTTTTATTAAATCTTACGTTTGAAAAAAATAATAAATCAAATGACATAAAGAATCTTAATTTTCATTTTTTTAAATTTATCACGTGAAAATAATAATATGCCTGAAATTCTGAAAATAAATTTAAAGGACAGGTTTTTAAGTTGATAATTGTTGATCGCTAATTCTCTCTCTTTTTATTTATCTTACTTTCAAATTTCACGATGACTTTTATTCAACTTCTGTTTTATAGTAAATCAATGACAATTCAAAAAGCGATTATGTAAGCAAAGTTCCTTTGAAAATTATTTTTCTTAAACTCAAAAATCATACATTAGACACAATTTTTATTCAGTAACATATAGTTTCTATGAGTGTAACAAATCACAAGCATTTAAAATCAGTTAACTTTTGAAGATTTCTTTCTGCAACTAATAATTTATCTCGAAACAAAATAAGTAATCATCTCAAAAACCAAGAGCTCTGACATAGAAAAAATTAAAAAATGATATTTTGGCCTAAATTAGAAAGAAAAAAAAAAACGCTTAACCGACTAAGTTGCAAACAAAATGGAGGAATGGGTGTATTTTTTTCTGCTTTATATGTATATTGTATTGTCAGTCTATGGCATTTACAAAAGGTGAGTGACCGTCTTCCCTTTCAGGAGCTTCGACGGCAATGTCAGAACTTCGCAACGGCCCTTCTGGACCACACACGCAGTTCATACGAACTGGAGGCAATGCTCAACTACGACCCGACGGGACCGGCTTTCGAGCATGGAGACCGCATGCATCTCAGCCGACTCAAGCTCGCTATCAAGTACAAGCAAAAGAAAGTAGGTCTAGAATCTGATTTGTTTTGTTTTTTTTCCATCTGATATTTTATTCCACTTAAGAGTGGTCTTCTAGATCTCCAACCTGAAAAAGAGGTTTGATAATATAAATTTATCTCGATTTTTTTTTAATTGACGACTTTTTTGAAAAAGCTACTCTTAAAATATTACATTCATAAATTATTATCTCCTTGTATATTCATCGATTACAATACATTTGTTCTTATTTGGGCGTTTTAGTTCTATACATATGAACCGACATTTTTTTTTTTAAATTTGTGAAACATGTAGGTACACGAATTTCATGAAGTGGTATTCGTAGATAAAAGCATCCTGCATTTTTTTGAATGCTATATGTACACTAGTAAAAGTGCACCAATTTAAAAGATTCCTTTTGTCTTCAAATGGAATTCCTTGCTTTCTTAGTTGAATTTATTTTTTCCGTCTTGCAATTCATTTTGTTATTTTCCAAGTATAATATACTGGCATATCGACACAAAGCACAGTCTTGTAAGTGGATCACTTTGACAAATTTGGAAAAATGCAGTTAAAGTCGTATTCACAAGTGGATCTCCGTTTACATTCCTTAAAGTTTCTCTTGTAAAATATACTTGTCGGTCATTTTCTAAATGCATTGCCAATTGAACAATTGCTGGTTCTCGATCATGAATTGAATCTTGTATCATAACTTTATACTCATCGGATGGCACTCGATCTAGGGCTGTTTTGAATGCATAAACCAATTTAGTTGTATTTAAGAAAAATACTCTACAGATCTTCAATAATTGCCAGTCTCAATCCACTTATATTATCGGAACCTTGATTTAATTCCGATTGTTCGTCGTTAATAAAATACGCTTGTAAAAATGTCTGAAATTTGTTTGGCAAGGGAACAATAATACCATTTCATGGTTCATTTAATAGAAAACACAGCCATGAATTGATATTCATTACTGCTCATAGAAGTAGCCCCAACTCATGTTATGTAAAAACAAGCATTGTGCACTGTCAAATTTTGTTTACTATATATTGATTCCGGAGTTTCTCCTGTCATTTAATGAAATAATTCTGTAAATTGGCACTTCCATTAGTACTAACCGAATTTCTCCAGTCATATTCACAATGTTTCTCTATTGAATTTCTTGGCACTGCAAAGTCGCCATATTTGATCCATTTTACCAATGTCAACGTCTTTGAGTTTGTTGTACTATTTAGTGGAATTATAAAAGAGTTTTCCTCCTGCCAAAGTGTAACCTCTACTTTTTCTTCGAACTTCCAAAATGTGGTTTTCTTTTCTCATTTGCTTCATTTCTTTGTTATTCTTTGTGTTTTCTTCTTTTCGATTCACTGTCTGCCAGATCTCTTCTTTTGCTTTTCAACTTCCTATTAAACGTTAATTTTACTGAAAAAACTAATGCACTGTTCAAGGTCTTAAGCAACTTATTTTCACTTATTACGTTTAGAAATTTCAGCTTAATTTTATTTCACTTTGAATCCCTTTCACTTTTCCTTGCTATTTTCTAATCGATTTTCATAAGTATGCTGACACATGCATATCATAATCGCCTATAAACGCCTTTCTGGTCTGAAGCGTTTCCCCATCACAATAGGATAACGGAACATTCGGGAATATTCCGTAAGATTCTGGACTTTTTTCCCCATAAGATTCTTGAACTTTCTGGGAAATTTCGGAATATAAATTCCTTTGATGGTCCAGAACTGTCTGGAACATTCTCGAACATTAAGAGATCGGAAATTCCCTTTAAGTTCCAGTACCTTTAGGAACATTCAAAAGCTTTATCGAACATCAAGGAACATTCCAGAATATTCTGAAAAATTCTAAAACTTTCTGGAATACTCGCCAATATTCTTTTGATCTATAAAAGATTCTACAACATTCTCCAACACTCAGAAACATTCTGGATCTTTCTAAAGCACTCTGAACAATCTCACGACAGACACTTCCGCACTCAATTTCCAGCTGCTTCACCGACTTCACAGAAATGCATAAATTCTATGACATCTCCGAACCTTGGCAGCTCCAAATTGAAAACTTCTTCATGTTTCATATATGAGGGTTACCATACCATACCATATAACCCTCATTGGACTGTGGGTATGGGTTGCGGAGTTATAACCACATACATAGAACAAATCCTGTTTACATTTCTTATGTATATTAATTTCTTATGATAATAGTGATTTATGATGTGAAATAATGAGTGTAAGTTTGTAATTCATTTTTAGTTTTAGACACACTTTAATTTTAAATAGCAAACCTTGTATATTTTTATTAATGGTTCTTACTATCAATTAAAGATAATGGATTGAAAACTATAATTTAATATCTGAGTATTATGGAATTCTTATGAATTGTACAACCAGCCTTCGAAACATGATACGATATGAAGATATTTCCAATTCTTTAAGTAAATTTTTAAAGCGGTAGAATGCCATTTCCATTTCTTATTTGAGTTTCGAGTTTAAGATCTAAGATTGGAAAATCTGCTATTTTCTCACTCTGTCTCATGGACCCATAAGGTTTACGAATCAACAAGATGGATAGCAAATATAACTATCAGAAATGTTTATTTATTTTATTACTAAAATTTATTTTAAGAGTAAATGTAACACGTTGAACTTTAGAATGATAGGGTCAATCTTAAAGCAGCAAATTCTAAAAATTAGCATAACGGAGAAAATCATCAATGCGGTTGCTCCGATTTCGTCAATCACGTGTCTTCACGCCATACCACGTGAATGGGCAGAGCATGCCAGATGCTTTTCTCCATTTGGGCTCAAGATTTTAACATTTACTTCGATAAATTACTTCCTTATTCCAACCTCTTCAGAAAACTGACGCGTTGGAAGACCAGGCTGGCTATTTATTATGGATTAGGACCAACCCCTATACTGAGCCACAAACAACGCTCTCTGCATTGAAGAATGACACTTTCTTAAAAAATTTCAGTAATTAATATAAAGAGCTATTTGTATCTACTCTGTTTGTATCTACTCATTAAGGCACTTTCAAAAAGTACTCATAATCTGTTGTAAAAATAAGCAAGTAAAAGGAAGTTAATATAAAAAGTACATTGAGTTATTTTCTACTGTCATTCACAAATGTATTTAATTCTATTGATGACAGAAATAGCTTTCTAAGAAGAGAAATGGAATTATCAGCAAATATTTCATTCATTTACAATAAATCTCCCGGTGATTTTTATTTTGGCAATTTGCCATAATTCAAGTAACTCATTACTCACTCTCCCCTCTTTAAGTTAGAATTAATTATTCTGTTTTCTGTTGCTACATGAAAATTACCCATTATTACAAATAATTCTGAATAACTGATCTGCCTCTAGCCTTTAATAATTGATTTGTTTTTATTCGATGTCGAAAACATGCTTTTTAAAATTGTTTTGTTACATCTTATGAAAATCCTTTTATTCTTATGCATTAACAGAAACGATGAAGACAGATGGAATGCAAAAATATCGCTGAGCCTTTTTACTTTCTGATCATTTTTATAAGTCAAATCGTTATTTTATAGTCGAATCGGAAGAAATCGTGTCTTCGTCAATTCTTAAATTTTTTTCTTCTTTCCTGTAGCTTAAGAATAATTAAATAAAATGCTGAAGTGCTTCGAAAAATTCAAAAATCTCGAAATCCTTTCTCTTCTGATTTCTTTTTATCTTATGTCACTGTAACTTAGGAAATAAGTCCATTCTGTCGATGCCATCTTTTTATACCCATATCTCCGAACCTAACCCCTGCAGTTAGAAACTGAAGCTTTTTTAGTAAATGAAGGATAAAGGAGATAATCACTTGGGTTGGGGGTGCGGGTTGCGGAGCTATAGCAACGTGCACTGATCAATCATGCGTTCATTTATTTCCTCTTATATTACTTTGTTTTACATTATTCACTAGCAATAATAGTTTTAATTTAACGTCTATATTCTAAGCTTAATTTAATGTGTTAATTTAAATTATAATATCGTCATATCTTATAAACAAGAGCTGATTTGGAATAGTAAAAATCGTACTTGTTTTTGGCATATGAAATACACATAAAATCAGTTTACAAAAACAATACACCAAAGTGTTTATTTATTTGAATCATTTTTATGTTTCGTCCATATTTGCATTGCTATAACAATAATTATTCGCTACTAAACTGCAAAATTCATTGCGCAACTATATATTTTATCATATGAAACTGTATGTATAAAAATATGTATTACTACCGAATGCATTACGGTAAACGCTGAGAAAAGAGACGCATTAATTAATATTAAAGGAATGTCCATTAACATAACTTGCAATTTTTAATTCATTTATTTCAAAGTTCAAGTTAGAAATGCCTTATTCCCCGACCTTCTTAACTTTGGAATTATGAATTATATGGGGCATCTCAGTTAATTTCGCATAGTAATTGATAAGATTAAAAGGTCTGCTCATGACGTTGAATGCTTAGACTACAAGATCGATTTCTATTTGAAGTTGTCTAGAGTGGAATTTCAGCGAAATCAAAATTAATCTTTTGACTTAAAATCTGAATTTTAATGGAATATTCATATCACTTTGAGTACTTTCACAGTAAGTTCTTTATTATCAACAATGAATAAATGGAATCAATAATCAAACGTCAGTTAAACGCAGAGAGAGAGCCTTTTTTTATAAATTTTATTTTATTAAACATTAAGTTTATTAATTGAGTTGATAACTTATATTTTATTATTTCGGAGATGTTTTCTAAGACTGGGCATCTTTATATATCAATATTTAAATTGATACAATATAATAAAGGAATGAAATTTGAGTTTAAATAACCTCCGTGTCGCAGGTCTCTTTGCTAATTCTTCTTTGATGTAAGCTATTGAAAAAGATTATGGATTCCAGCATGATTAGGATTTTGAAATAAAAACTTAGATATATATTAGTTACAGAATTACTATTTCCTTTTTGTCAAAAATTTTAAAATATATCTAAATTTAACGATGCCAAATGTTATATTATAGGATTCCTTCATACTGCTCTAACTGGTGGTTTGAAATCATTTTTTAGACTTAAGTAAATAAACCCTAGAGTCTATGTAGCCCCAAATTAGACAATATAATAAAAAAATACTTTATTAATTTTTGGTTATATAGATAATTATCTTTTTTTCTAAATGAATAAGCATTAAAAAAATAATTTAATTGACCCTTTTAAAAATTTCTACTTTTTGAAAGTGAATGTAAAAAAAAACTGTAGACAAAATCCAAGAATGTGCTTGGATTTTAGTAACTTTTTTTAATAATATATATCTATTTTAAATACTTATTCCTTAATAACTGCAGTAATCCTTTAAAGTAATCTAAATACCTTATTTAAACTTCAAAATGCCAAAATATAAAAATTAAAATCAAAGCTACTAATGAACAAGCATCTGTATTATTTGGCATGCAAAACATTTATCCTAAATTTGCTAAAAAAAAAGATAAAAAATTTAAGACTTTTTTCTTGATTTGTATTGAAATATGCTATATGATTCATTAAATTTACAGGCGAATTTACACTAGTATGCAAAGCTTAAACATTTTTCACATTTTTCTGTAATTCTGCAAAAAGTAAATTGAGTGAAAATTTATTCTACAAATGCTGAATATAGCATTTGAAAGATGAACGAAATAGGAAAAAAAATAGATGGGACGCATACACTAGGGAACGAAGCAAAAAAAAAGAGGCTTTATTAAAAGAGTAGAAGTGATATAAAGCAATGCCTGCACGAGAAACAAGTTACGTCCATTTGTAAGGGATATGACCTACCCTAACTAGGATGATTACTCAGTATAATGTTATCTCAATACAATATTATCATACTCAAAACAATATTATCCTGCAATTCTACCATCTAAAATATTATCCTGCAATGGCAGGAGTACCTACTCCTCAGTGAACGAGCCTATATCAGTTGTCTACTGGTCTCCGGAAAATATAATCGTGCAGCCAGAACTATCCCCAAAACATTCCAAACATGTTCGATGAGATTGAAATCAGAGTAAATAGCTAGCCAATCTATTCGGCGGATAGTCCCACTCTTCAGAAGTTCCTGAATTATAAGAGACTGAATTATGAATCGTGCGTTATTGTCCATAAATACAAAGTCTGGACTTATGCACCTTGGAGAAGATGCAAGCATAGAAGAACTTCATTATAGAAATAATCTCTGACTACTAAACATTTGTTGAAAACTTGATTTTTTTCCATTCTTCATTATATCTCCCCACATAAGCACGCCAGATCTGTTCCAAATGTCTTTTGCCCTGATGTTAGTGAGATAAAAATGTGTTCTTACCTCTCCTTATCAAACGGTGTCGAGAATCGTTCGTGTCCAGGCTTTGTGTTCGTTACACCATTGTAAACTGTACCCTTGCTGACCTGCTGGCAGTGGTATACGGCATTCGGAACGCCATAGAGTTAGGCTATTTTTATGTAGTCGTATGACCACAGTAAACCGACACACTTGTTACCCTGTTACCGTACACAAGTTCTGAACAATGTTATCCATTCTCTGATTTCGGTCTTTTATCGCCAGCCCTTCAATATATCGGTCATCTGTTGCCGCAGTTTTCTTTGGCCGTCCACCACCAACTTTCTAGCAACTGTACCTGTACTTTGAAATGTTTTCCAAGCTCATGAAACAACAATTTCTCTAATTTCAAACTCTTCGGCATAGCCCTTCTTTCAGTTTTACCAATTATTCTTCCTCGTGTAAAGGCATTCTGATAGTTTCTTGCAGCTATTTCGATTATATATTATATATTGACAAGGGTTGAAGAAAAAAAATAATTCTGTAAAATTTCAGAGATTGACAATAATTCCATCTTTTTCAGTATTTTTAGGGAAAGCAGCGATATGTCCATACATTTAGGAATTTTGCATTGCTTTCATTTTTATATTTTATTAACTATGGACAATATATACTTCTGTACTAGGATTCTCAGAAACAATATCAAGCTCTTTAGAAATGTTTTTTAAAGGCAAAAAATATTCAAATAAAAACAAATAGATCTACATTAATGTAGGCCTCAAAAGATAATGATGAATCTGCATTTTGTTATTTTATCTTTTATTTACTAGATTAAGTATTGACTTGTGAATATCAACTAAACATCATTTTGTTGTTTAAGTTAAAAAATATTATACTTTGACTCATTTGAAGTTGATAACATATCCTAACCAATTAACATGTAGTAAACACCACCTTGCTTTACGGATATCATTTTGAAATGATCTCAAAATGATTAGCGATCGAAAGATGTTAGAAAATTGAAGATAAAATTATTGCAGATAGAGCTAGCCTTTAAACTTCACTTAGTCAAACTGCTGCGAATATACATCCAAAATACTTTTTAGAAATACAGCCGAGACTCTCAATCCATTTGTGCGTGTTCGCAAAAACTAAATTTTTTTATAAATTATAATTGTTATGACGTGTGACGAAAACCAAAAGCATCTAGAAACTTACTTCGGAGCCTACATCGGCGTTTAAGCATTGTTTACAATGATTAGCAAAATTTTACTCTTTGAAAAGCGACATTTTGATCTGAAGCACAAAATCACCTTTTAAGGTTACAGAATGTTTGACTATAGAATAAAAACTTATTAGCTGGAATTGACTTACTTTTGCAAATAAAATTTTTATTCATTGCTGTAAAACTCATTTCTTTATGGGGTAAAAGAAGAATGAGAATGTATATCATAAATATCATATGGCAACTAGTTGCATAATATCAGAAACAATTTTCTTCCACTCATCCTATAGAAATTCCTCCGGAACACGATTTCAAGACCTGTACAT
Organism: Argiope aurantia; assembly: GCA_026543865.1. NCBI lineage: Eukaryota > Metazoa > Arthropoda > Arachnida > Araneae > Araneidae > Argiope > Argiope aurantia. The sequence goes on from JAPMOR010019918.1 coordinate 371,071, forward strand.
TATATTAAGTTTATCATTTTCTTGCATTTTTGTTGTACATTTTTAAACTTATGTGCACCAAATAAAATAGAGTAAGGAACATATGGCAGCTAGTTACATAATACCAGAAAAAGTTTTTTCCCGCTCGTCTTATAGAAATTCCTCCGGAACACGACTTCAAGACGACTACCTGTGCATTATATAAGATTTATCATTTTCTTGTCGAATAATGCTTATATTTATGTACCCGAAATTCAGAACTAAATTTTGCATGGTAAAAAAATGAAATGCTCATAACTTTCTTGTTGTTGTTGTTTTAAGTTGATTGTAGAGTACTTTCATGGCCTAGTTTTTATCCTTTTGCAGTTTTGTGCTCATCCAAACGTCCAGCAACTTCTCGCTTCCATTTGGTATGAGGGCCTTCCAGGCTTCCGAAGGAAAAACATCCTCCTCCAGATGGCCGAGATCGCCAGAATAGGCCTCATGTTCCCTGTCTTCTGTACGGCCTATATCATTGCCCCAAAGTCATACCTAGGCCGCACGTTAAGAAAGCCTTTCATCAAGTTCATCTGTCATTCAGCGTCATATGTTACATTTCTTTGTAAGAAATATTTGATCTTCATTCATTTTATTATAATTACATTATTATAGTCCTTACTTAGTTAAGATAGATGAATGCTACCTATACAAGCCTACATCAGATAACATAATCATACCTTAGATAAATGCTATTTTTAACATTAAAAGAATTGTTGTAAAATAAAATAAATCCTGATTTATGAATATGATTAAAGCAAAATTTTGTACATTTCAGTTCTTTTGATCTTGGCATCCCAGCGAATTGAAACTGTAGTCGTAGAATGGTTTGGAACCGATGAAATGCGTGCTAGATTGCATAGTGATGTCACTACCAAGCGCGGAGCACCCCCAAGTGTTGTTGAGTTGATTATTCTAACTTGGGTAATGGGTATGTTTCTTGTTTGTATTTTCTTAACAGATTCAGTTTAATTATTAGCATTTTCAATTACTTTACTAATTTAATTTTTAATTATAACTTATTAATATAATACCATAAGACTAAATTGTATGATTCAAAATATAATTAGCAATAACAATTGAATCATGCTGTGTATATTGTTACCACATTCTTTTCCAAAAACTGCATAATCAATTCAAAATTAGTTTTAAAAAACAATTGAAGTCTGGGTGTCCTAGTCTCCAATTCGAGATTGATTCATCGTAAGTTCGAAAACCATTCCACAAAATTCGCCTGTTGCGGGCCAAATGCAAATCATTTTTGCCCTCGTGGATCAAGCGTATGCTCATCAGTACAGTGCTGAATTTTCAGTAGAGTGTATTTTTCTGCGCAAACCAATCTAATTTCTCAATATATGTGTCAATAAACTTGTTCCTATCCGCAAAAAACGAGCTGTATAGATTTAGTTTGTGGATTTGCATCTTGGTAAATTAAATTACCTTTCCCAGAGTCCTGACTCAGTCCCATAGAATTCTTGTAGAATGAATTGGAAAGTTGAATCCGAGTTTCACCACTACAATAAACATCAGTGACAGAGCTTACTATGTTTCTTTTATGAGAATGCCATAGAATTCCTGCAGAAACATTCCAAAAATTAGTAGATAATTTTCCTCATAGAGTAGTAATCATCATTGCAGTAAAATATTACCCAACATCGTATTAAATAATTGACCCATCTGTAAGATAAAGCATAAAAGTGTCTTCAAACTTTTATTATATGTAATTATATATTTAAATTATATTATATGATAGTCGTCTAAAGCGACCAGCCGGTTCGCCGGGAATATTGGTTATATTTCATTTCAGTTAATCCCAAAAGATATGACTTCATGTCCATGATTCCTTAAATTATTAGATCTTAACGACGCGTTACTGTCTCATTTATTATATTTCTTGTGTACATGGATCATTCCAATGGGGACCAGTTCCATTACAATATAGCGCTATTAAAAGTGTAAATATAGTGTTATCCATCAACTAAGTTTTTCGGTATTGTAACTTCACTTTTCTATTCTCCTTGTAAACTACACAAATTTAAGCACTGTTCTTTTTTAGCTTTCAACAATGGAGAAAAAATCAGGAGATGAGGTATTTGATGAAACAAGGAAAACATTTTAAATTTCAGAGCAACAATATAATCTATTGTTCGAAATTCGGCAAAAAAGTTAGTTTTAAAAAATTGTTGAAATTCATAAAAAAAATTTCAATTATTAAATAGGTATCATTAAATAGACAATTTTTTTTAATTTTCAAAAGATGTGAAACTCATTTTTGGACTGTAATATTCTCGGAAATTATCGCGGCGAAACACTTAAAATTCAATTTATTTTTAATTAATTAAAATTTTTAAAAATATCTCTATCAGCGATGCACATTTCCACCGTTCAAGTTATATATGTGCCAAATTTGGTAGCAGTTAGTCAAACAGTCTAACTTATAGAGCGCCAACATACATATTCATCTCTATTATTAGTAGAGATTAAAAGTTATGTTGCATCATGTTAGAAATTTAATATTTTTACAAATAATTATGAATAACATAATTTTTTGTTATTTATGATGCCTGACTTAATGCAACTATGTTACGTAGATAATTTATAAGTATGAAGGGGATTTAATATATTCCCAACTTTTTATAGATGTCAATATAAGTATTCGAAAATTCAAGTGTAAAGAATATGAATTTGTGGAAAGCCGTTCGACATTTAACTTCTAAAGAGCTTGCTGAAATTCAGTTCACTGCAATGCCGCTATCTTTCTGAATCTTAGTAGTATTCATCTGGAATTTTTACATGAGTTGATACAAATATATGGCTCTGAAATTAAGAAAAGAAAATATTTATTTCGGGCATGCACAGCTAAAATTTATTTACGGAAAATACTGATATTTCCTTAGATATTCGTAAGATTCTCTGCAAATATTAATATAAAATTTTAACAATACTTTGTCATATAATCTAAACGTTTCGAATAATTTTGTATTAAACCCTTTATTTTATAAATAAAAAAAAAACTTACAGAAAAGTTTGGGAAAATCCTTTATATCCTTCCGAATATGCTTACTATTTTTATGGAAAAGTATATAAGCATTGGGCATAACAAATATAATCAATATTAAGCATTGCAAAACGTGATCACTTATCATAAAAACAGAGAGCCAAAATTATTTTATTTTTAATCAATTTCTGGCCAATAATGACCAAATCTCCACAGTGAAACATGAGTTCAAGTATGTTTTTTACATGGTCGATTTTCAAAGATAGTTTGGCCTGTCTTTCAGAAGAAATTGGGAAAAATGTTTAAATCTGAAAACGTCCAGTTGTTTTTTATTACATATTATATATATATTAAAAATGATGAAAATAATATATGCATTATTAAGTAGAAATTTATCTTGCCCAATTTAAAATTAAATATATTTATTTGTAGAAAGATTTTTTAAAAAATGGTTGATGTTTTCATAATACTATCTCAGATAAATTGCTTTCATGAAAAAATTACTTCTTAAAAGAAGAATCATAAATTCAAATATTGAAGGGAAATATTTTTATTGAAGGCTTTCTCCTCCCAAACAATTTACCTCGACGAATGCATTCCATTTTGTAAAGAACGCAAGCTTTTGATGTCACTCATTCACTTATCAAACCCAATATTCATTTTGATTCATCTGAAAAGAGAGGAGTATCACTTATTGTTGAAAGCTTATTTTACCGGATGAATCAATGTATCGACCAGTATGTTAAGCTACTTGTAAAGAATTCAAGTGGTTGTCTGCTAAGCTATTTTCACGAACCTCTTTTATGTGCTACTTTGTCACCTCTTTTCTAAAGTGTAAACAGTATTTATTGCACCAAAATGTTGAAAGACATCTAAGCGAAGAAGAGGATAATTGATATAAAAATGAATTAGAGCTAATGCGATCGTGATTAACCTGTCAAACCTTTGATTCTGTGAAAGGAATTGACCGATTCGATATTCTTGACCATGGATCGATATATAAATGACCATAAATATTTATTTAAAATGTTTCTCTTTCTGTTTTTATTTACGAGATTTAAGCTAAGAATGAAAGTTCATGCAAATAAAAGAGAGAATAAATTATTTGTTTAGGGGGTTACTATTTATAAGGAAATAATATTTTCATTCAAAAATGCTATTTAAGAATGGAATTAAATTTTCTGCTGTGCTGTTGTGCTATTTTTAAAACTTGTTGAAAATTATTTCATTAAAAAGAGGAAATTCATATTTATTATCGCAATGTAGCATGCGTAAAATTTTTTTAATGAAGACTAAGAGATAAATAATTGCTGCCATGAAGAAATTCAGTGCTGATTATTTTACATATCTTTACTCTATTTTATTAGTTCATTGAAGAAAACTTCGTGAATGTAAATTCGTATAGAAATTTTATATCCTTTGTAACTAACTTATTTATATGAAAATCAATCAAAATAAAAATGTGCAAAACTTAAGCAACAATGCAAATTTTAAGCAGATAGCCATGAAATTGCAGAAAAGGAGTTCTTGCGATCAGTACAATGAACACGTAATTCAAGAGAAAGGTCATGCGTATGCAAATATCAGGAGCAAAACGTCACAGGCGACGTGAGCGTACGCAAAACACGTGCGAAAGGTGCGCGCAGCTCAACACTGCAATAAAAGGAAGGACGGAGACGCAATGAAAGACATTCGCTGCAAGTGCACGTGAGTTAATTCGTGAAATATGGCTAGCAGAAATCACCTGGACGATTTCACACGTGGAAGAATGATCGGAAAGCTGGAGGAGAGGCGTAGTGTGACCAGTGTAGCTGAAGAGTTCGGAATCAACAAAAGTGTCGTTTCGCGCGCTTGGAAAGCCTTCCAAACCACAGGTACAGCTGTGAGATAGGTTGGTGGTGGCCGCCCCAGGAAAACAACTGCAGTGGATGACCGACATATCGTCCTGCAGGTGAAAAGAGCCCGAAACCAGTCAGCAAGCGATATTGCTCAGCAACTGTATGCAGCAACGGGGCGACAAGTGTCGCGTTTTACTGTGTCCTGACGACTTCACAAAGGTGGCCTATTCGCCCGCCGTCATGAACGCTGCATCCCTTTGACAGTTTCCCACCGGCGGCACCGTTTAGAGTGGTGCAGGGAGCACAAAAACTGGACATCTCATCAATGGAGTCGTGTCCTCTTTACAGATGAGAGTCGTTTTAGTGCCACAAGCGATTCCCAAAACCAGTTGATGTGGAGAGAGGTCGGGACACGGTTTCATCCCAGTAACATCACGGAAAGAGACCGTTTCGGTGGTCCTGGAGTTGTCGTCTGGGGAGACATTATGATGAACGGGCGGACTGAGCTCCACGTTTTCGACAGAGGTTCTGTAACTGGAGATCGCTATTGTCAGGAGGTGATCCTTCCGCATGTGCGTCTGTTCCGAGGTGCCATTGGATCAGACTTCGTTTTTATGATGACAATGCACGGCCACACAGGACTCATGCTGTTGAGGAGCTCCTTGAAAGTGAAGATATCACTCGAATAGATTGGCCGGCGTGCTCCCCTGATTTAAATCCGATAGAACATGTGTAGGATGCTTTGGGGAGACGCCTTGCGACACGATTACATCCTCTTGGGAACACCCAACAACTTAAACAGATGCTGATTGAGGAATGGGCACTCTTATCTCAAGAACTGTTGGACAATCTGGTGCTGAGTATGGGGAGACGGTGCGAAGCAACCATTGCAGTAAGGGGAGGGCATATCCCATACTAAGGAACATCTGCTTGCTGTTCTTCCTCTTGGACAGACAATCATGTGTAACGATACTATGAGTTCAATAAAGCCTTTTTTTGTTTGATTCCATACTGTATGCATTGTATTCATTTCTGCGCAACTACGCTTTCGTCATTCTTTCAGAACAAAATGCTGTATCTCATTTCTGAATTTCATGTCTCTCAGATGATTTCTCGTGAAGTTATGGCAAAAAACATACCTGTTGCGTAAGTTTTGCACACCAGTGTAAAAACGATAAAATACTGTTTCTTATTATTTCAAAATATGTTAGTGCGGAATGATATTATTATTTTACGTAAATTTAGAGTTAATAGCTTTTTTCTTGGAACGTTTACTTTTTTTAAATATAACTGTAATTTGCCCTCTAATTACAGGTGAAAGATATTATTTAATGATTTATTTCAATTTTTGATTATATTTTTCTTACACCGTCTTAGCTAATCACTTCTTAAATAAAAAGAATTTTTTAAATTTTATGTTTTTTTCTAATAACGATTACATTTTTCATTAAATAAGACGCCTAAAAAGTAAATTATATTCTTGCTGATTAAAATGCTGCAATCTACAAATTGTTCACTCTTGTAAATGATAAACTCCGTTCATATTTACTGCTTCATTAAAAGCTTCATTAAAAGCTGCTTCATTAAAAGCAGTTTAGTTAAATATTAAGCGGCATAAGAGTAATAGAAAGGGTCTAAAAGAAAAAAAATTGATGAAAATTCTATGTTTATTCCCCTATAACTAATTCTATTTCCATATAACTAATACTATTCCCCGACAACTAATTAATTAACACTAAATCTTCAAAGTTAAAAATTATGTGTGCTTATTTCTAAATTAATAATTCTAAAATTCCAGCCTTAAAAACGCTGTACCTGGTGGTTAAAATCCTGACTCAAAGCTCAAAGCACAATAAAGAACAATAAATTAATAAAATAAAAAAAAATGTCACACTTCGATAATATGCCTTTCCGAAAATAAGAAGTAGCAAATAACACAGAAAAAAAATTTCCGAAATTAAATAACAGAGGTATAGGTGAGAGATACTAGTACAAACCCAATTCCCTTCCGTGGCCTGTCATACGATCCGATGTCATATGATGATAAGGTCTTGACTTCGGAACCGGAGTGTTTCAGGTTCAAGACCCGATTCCTCTGAAGAACCACCGTGTAAGCGGGTCTGGTGCACATTAAATCAGTCATGACCAAACGTCCTCCCACTGGTGTAGCGTGGAAGTTTGGAGAAGGAATGCCAGCTCAGGTATCGTCCTCATCATCTGACCGCAGTACAAAATTAGGAGGTCCGTCCCAAAATAGCCCTAATGGTGCCTTAAAATGGCACGTTAATATAACTAAACTAAAATAAGCTCCAGGGCGTATAAAAATGCAATTATAATCTTGATACATGTTAATTGCGGGCGATAAAGGAATGTAATCGATACCAATAATTGCCGTAAACACCAAAATATTAAAATAAGTTGGAGAGCTTGGAGAGTTTTAAAATATATATAATTTTTATTCTAAGTAAATCGTTGCTTTTTTTACATCACTCGTCTTTCCTTTATCTGAAAATCATAGTAGTAAGATTTTATGTCCTTAAATAAATCTCACATTTTAAATTGTCCTTGTTCCGAAATTTGTACCACTAAGATTTGGAATTCTTACAATTATTATTTATTTTTTCCTCTGAATAGTAACGTTAACCATTCGATATTTAAATGTGTCAATTAAAACAATACCCTCGGTACTGCCTCAATTGCTGAATTCATTTCTGCTTTTGAATAGGCAAAATTATCTTCTTGTAAGATTTCAATATTATTTCCTTTCTTTGTATAAGAACAGCAGCTAAATACATTTCTGAGAAATTATATGCCTCGCACACATTGATCAAAATGTTCATCCCAATAAAAAAAAGTAGTGACTGGTTAAAGACATCCAAAAAAAATTCTGTATTGGATATATTGATCGATAAAGAGGTTTTAACTAAAGCTGTAACCATAGTTACATGAAACTACAAAAACTACAAATTTTCTAGTTAGTTGAGAATATTTAGTCTGGACGGGAAAAATTACTTTGTACGTCTATGTGCTTTCTTATTTCAAACGGGTTTGGATTTTTTTTTAAAAAAATAACACTGTGTCCGCTTTTTTTTTATTGTAAAACAACATATTTGAAATGTAAGACTATTTAGAATTAACAATTTTACAAGGAAGACTCGAATGAAGAAAAGAACTCGAAATTAGTTTAAATGTATCTAGGTTTAATGAACGAGTTGGGAATTACTTAAATAAAAATATTGGAAGTATAATGGATTTGTTACCATTATTTGCTGTGAGAAATGTAAAATCAATGTTTTTGAAATTAGATTTATGGGGTGAAAAATCTGATTTAAATTATATTCTGTAGCATTCTTCTTTATTTAAATATTTATATATTTTTTTCATATATGATTAATGAGCCGAGTGAAGCTGGTTCCAAGTAACCGTCATGTATTCAAATATTACCTGCCGCGAAACATTTAATTTATCCTAAGGTCACGATTGAAAACAGAATTAAAATTACAAAACAAGCACAGGATATCAAATATTTTATTTAATTTTGAATATTTTTCATTTAAATTCACATTTGTAGCCTATTTTAAATCTTTTCCCTTATCTCTAATTAATTTCGCTAATGTACCTGGGGTATGAAGCGAAAAGATATGATTTTTAAAAATATCTCCTGGTTTAATTTGCACTGGATTCTAATAAGATCAAAGTCAAAAGTATGATTTCAAGCATTGACTCGTAGAATAAATTTTGTTAAAAAATCAGGCCTTTCCGTAATTATCTAGTGAAATAAGTTGTATAAATAGGATGTCCACACTAATCGTAACCCAATAGAAAAACAGCTTTCTAAATCGCTAGAAATAGGCATTTGCTAAATGTTAGGAAAATAGTCTAAATGGCATAAACGATAATATTTTGTTAATTCAATAAATATACAGACTGAAGGAATTTTGAAGTCTTAATTTTCATGGAAATGCTTGGTCTCATCTATTTATATAGAAATCAGTGTGGATTTGTGTGTGCTCTACAATATAGACCGTTAGACCTAGAGATACCAAATTCGGAATAGATATACTTTGAGCTACCGAAATGTATACTTCAAAGCTGATTTTTTAACTTTAATTAATTAAAAATTAAACGATATTTAGGAAATTTCTCGCTTTTTTTTTTCCCGAAAATACAATTGCACAAAATTGACTTTTATATCATTTGAAAATTTAATAAATTTTCTGAAGAGGGTAATTTGATTATAGCGCAAATTTTTCCTGAATTTTGGTAATTTTTGAAAAATGTTTATGTGCGTAATTTTCAGCCATAAATTTCATTGTTGAATAGAAATTCAAACTATTTTCTTTGTTTCATCGAATATTTAATCACATGATTTTTTCTACGGTTTTAAGCTAAGTTTCAGACTACATCATCGAACGTTTTTACAGTTGAACTTGATTCAGTATTTGTCTTAGCTAATTAATGAGACTGTAAAATATTATTAGAATTATTAGAGAAAAGGGGAAACTAGAACTTCTATTCAATCAGAAGAATGTAGATGAAAAAGAAATTAAGAGGGGAAGCAAATAGACAGTTATGGATTTTCCACTAGGGATTTACTAGGAATAGGGATGAATTGAGATGGTCGCATAAATTTGCAAAAATGTAATTTGTAAATGAATAAATATGTAAAAATTATAAATTCTGGGAATTTTGAAATTTTAAGATTATATTAACACTTTGTCAAGTATAATTGATTTCTTTGTGTGTCTCTACATTACTTAGTATTTACAGTACTTTTAAACAACGACTATCTGCTTGGATAATAGTTTATACAAATTTTCATGTCACGCAATTATGAATCATTATAAATAAATAAAAACATACGTATTATCACAAAATTCCTAAAATTAAAAAAAAATACCTAAAATGAATCATTAAACTAAAAATATGTTTAAATATGAAACTAAATAGCTTACAAAAAGAAGGGACCTTATATTGTGTCTTGCTTAGTTCAACAAAAGGCAGAAACCCAACATCGGATTTAGGCGTCAAACAGAAAGTTAAATCGAGCGCGAAATTAACTAAACGATCTTCAGGTAGAAAATGCTATGATTTGCCCATGATTTTATATACAATCTACAAAAATGTTTTTTTGGGGAAATTAAAACTAATTTCATTGTCCTTTCAAATCATTCAATTGCTTGCTTTTGCTAGCGTTAAAATTAAGATTTAAGAAAAGCATTGCTATCTTTGACATTAATTTTGAAATTTTATATTCATTTTCGCATGTATGCAATATTTAAAGCATGAAATCCATTATTTCATACATTATGATCCGTTATTTCATAAAATAACTAAATATTCTATGAAATAACTGATAAATAGTAATAATGTGGTTAATTCTGTATAATATCTGCGTAATTTATATAAAAAATAAAAAGTGAAGTCACAGAACCGCTAAGATTAGAAGATAGATAAGCCAGGTAATTATGCTTTTAATAGCATTATGATGTCAACAGGACTTGAGTGCATTCGGCTTCTTGATTCATGTAAATGTTGAGCTGAACATAGAATATAAAAATAAGACGGCTCTAATATTTGCCTCAAATTAATGCTTCAAGAAATTTTCTTGAGGAAAGAAGGAACATCAAACCATACCTAAGAAATTTAATAGAAAGAAAAGGAAACCTGTATCCCTGGCGAGACAGCTAATAGACAAAGGCAACTAATGATAAAAATAAATGCAACTTGCACTTTTTTTCAGAACCAAGGTTTTATTTTTATCTTCTCGTATACGAAGAAAAAGCATTGTCATTCGGCTCCGAGAATTTGATGAATCTATACGTTTTAGAGTTCTGTGGAATTATTGTGAACATAATTATTCAAAAACACAAGGAGCTTCTAGAATAAAAAATTTTACCACTAGAATTATAAGAAATTCGAGTTCTAGTCCGATTAAATAAAAAAAAAACTTTGCTATTATGAAAACCTCAACCAGTTGAGGATGGTGTTGCCTATGCGGTAATATCACCAATCATTTCTTATCTCGAATCGTTTGTTGCTTAATATTGCTAATTTACAAAAGTGACCTTCATAAAAAATAAACCTTATATAATCTGTGATACTGATTTCCAATGCATACAAAAGGAGATATGTTCAACATGATTTTACATTATTTACCTCTATCAAAAAATATTTTACTTATTTTCAAATAATGCTCAAATTAATCAATAGTTTTTTTTTAAAAATTAATATAAATAAGGAAGAATCGTAGTGCTTGGGCAACATTTTCAAATTCTAATTATTTTTCTCTTGCTCAAACTCGAGAAAATAATATTTCGTATTTTTCCAGACTTCTCAATTTTCGTCAAAAATCTTTTTCTGCGTCTCTTTCCTTTCAAATTTCTTTTACTAAACTGACACCCAGATTGAAAAACGAAACTCGCCCCCCCCCTAATAAATTATATTATGGGTTTTGAAAAAATTAATCACTCTCTTTAATATGCAACAAGCCTTCAGCAGTGACGAGGATAACGGTTTAAAGTTAATATTTGTGCGTTACAAAATTTTTTAATATTTATTCTTTAATTTAAGATTTGCCAGGTGATGATATATAGACTCAGTTTTCTGCAAATGTAGCCGATTTTTCAAATACTAAGAAATTTCAGACACATCAGGGCATTTTCCCTATAAATTTACTTTTCCAACATATTTAAAAAATATATAAAGATTTATATCTCGTTTCTTTCTCCTCTCGAAATTTGGTGAGGAATAATACACATAACTCTAAAATGGTAAATTTTCAATTTTTAATTGTTATTTACATTCTTCTATAAATCCTTTGTTCTATAAAGTTACTAATACTCCTGTGGAATCTTAACAATGCTGTTAAACTATATTGTTAGCACATTCTATAATATAGACCCTTCTGTATTGCCTTTATATAGATAATGCCATCACATATTTGTTGGAAGTTCATTTTCGATTGATTATTCCTCAACAAATTATTAAAACTCAATCTCTGAAATAGTTTTAATTTTTTGATGTGAGATATTTTAGAGTAAAGTTAAAAGTTATCCGAACTTAATGGTTTAAGCAAAATAATTCAGTTTGATATTTATTTGCATTAAACAGCCTAAGATCGTCGGTCCTTAGAAAAATATATGCGAAGAAAATTCCTTCCAATTATTCCCTCATTTTAAAATGCATGTTTTAACGTTATCATATTCATTTGAAACAGAGATTTCTTGAGAAGAAATAACAGTAATTTAATTTACCAAAGGTAATGATATTCTAGCGAGACGATGGTCGGTCATATTTTAATTCATTTATTGAGAAATTTCTTGAGAAGAAGTAATAATAATTTAATTTGAGAAGGCCGGTGTCCTGGCATAGGGATAGAGAGTCTTCCCCGTGACCCGGGCGTCCTGGGTGCGAGTCCCAGTTCGGGCATGGTTGTTCTTCATCTGTTCTATCTGTGAGATGTGTGAATGTGTCCCCCTGTAAAAAAAGATTGTGCAAGCGAATGTGATGCGTGAGTAGCTAAGACGTACTGTTGGCGCTACTAAAACAAGAGACGCTCCCTTGGCTTAAAATCGCTGACTTCGTCAGCGAGCTTGCCCATGACAAGTGCCATTATAAACAACAACAATTTGTATAGAAAAAATTGAACTTTTAGATAGACGATGGTCAGTCATATTATATATAAGTGAAGCAGTAGAGAAACCCTGGGAACTAGCTGCACATTTGTTTAACCATACAAGTCAAGTTCTCGAAATGCTTAGGTGACTGGAAAAGAAATTCTCCAACTTTTTCAGACGAAAAGGCAGAAAAGTTTTACATGACGTCTTAACAATAACGTCTCTTTCTGCCTATTCTTATCTTTCCGCAGTATTAATCAATTTGACCATCACACGTGGAATAATATAATAACATTAATTATACAAATTGAAAAAAAGCACATGATATATTATCTAAACAAGGGAATTGAAATTACTATGAATTGATACCTGATAGCTGTTCTAGGTCGCAAGCAGGAAGACAAAACCATGTCTATTCTTTTGAAAAATTATTGAAATAAGGCAAGTGAATAAATAATCAAAAACAGTCAACCTATTCCATGATATTTTATTTACAACTAGCTGGTACCTGGTGCGTTGCTGCCACAGAAGAAATAATTTTGGAAATATCGTTTGAAATAGCTATCTTGTTTAATTAGAAATGATAGAAAGAATGATATTTATTTATTTCTAGACAATGAATACATTCAATGAATGGTATATAAAGGAGAAGTATAAATAATATTTATTCTATTTTTTTTACTTTATTATTCAACCATACTTTAAAGTGGACAATATTTTTTGTTTTTCCGTCTTCAGCCAAAATAAATGAATTTCGTGGCTGTCCAACTCGTGAGCATCTAACATACAACTGATCATGTGAAAAACATGGATTTTCAAGGGTCAAAACAATAAGTTGGCAAAGTTTTATCGCAATCGGATGAACGGTAAGGCAGCGCATAAAATGCCAACAAACAAAAATTCATTTTTATATATTTGATAAAACATCTTCGGGTCGATTTTTTTTTACTTACATCATTAAATGGGGAATCATATTTCACCAGAATTTAATAAAAAAGTTATTTCATTGTGGCACCATCCAAGCAATAATTAGTGGTCGAAAAATTTAAATATTTAAATTAATAGCAACTCTGATTATCGCTGTCTTCGCAAAGTTTTCAAAAGGCGAATAATGACTTTTTTTTTCAGGTCTTATATGGAGTGAAATTAAACAGCTTTGGGACAGTGGTCCTCTGCAGTACATTAACGACATGTGGAACATCATCGACTTCATTACCAACTCACTTTATGTTGCAACAGTTGCCCTAAGGATCATCGCATATTTTCAGGTACTATCAATGTAAAATCATTTATCCGTTCACTTTTCATTCCTCCTTTATGTCATGAAATTTCATGATTTCGAAAAAAGGATATTGAATAAATTATAGAGAAGAAATCAGCTACTTTTTCCTTAAATGAATGTTGCTATTTGAATTAACAGCCTTTATTTAGTGTTATGCTCAAGTCATAGAAAATGAATGTTTTTTTGTTTTTTTAGCATTTCCATGACTATTTTAATGTTAATCAGGAAAAAGTGAGTAATTCATATATTTACTCACATAGAAAGTCATTCTTCTTAAAGTTTCCTTAATGGAACATTTTAAATTCCTAATTATCTCAGTAAAATATTACCTTTGAAACTAAATTGTATAGTTTTTATTTTTAAAAAAGCACTGTATGTAGAAAGTTATTTGCCATTTTGTCAGCAATAATAGTCTCGTTCTTTTAAATATCGAATATTAAACATAATTAGGAAAAATAACTGCACTTTCTAGTTCCAAAAAAACAAAACAGCAAACGATTTAAAAAAGAAATCGGCTTATGAAGAAATCCTGTTTAAATTTGCCCGAGAAATCAATATACCCTTCATTTCTTTCGTTTAAAAGAAATGAACCATATAATAGAAAGGCTTTTCTTAATTACCAGCTGTGAATCTTGCTTCAAAGAACATTGACAGAAAAAAATATGCAAGTTGGTATGTCAGCAGAAAGGAAATAAAGACACTTTTTGAAAACACACTTTCATAACTGCATTCAAAAGGAGATTAGATTAAATAAAATTAACTAACAATTTTGTTCTGATAATATTAAAATAGATTATATAAAATATAAAAAACGCATGAAATGAACGAAAAATATCATCAGACATGAAATAAATAAAATAAAATAAAGTTGTCTTATAATCTGTATACATCAAGTAGAAAAGATCAATGAAATTCCAGACACTTCAATGCAGTGGTGCAGTGACCAGGCAGCAAGAGGGATATAGATACCCCAAACTCCAATTTATCGTCTCCAATGCCATGGAGATGATACGTAAGTGCACTTTTGCTAATTTGTGAAGTAAATTATAAGGGAAAAGGGCAAAAAATATCATATTCAGTTTTATTAGTACAAAATGCTTAATATGCCTAATGTACTCACGATATTGCCATATATTCAGAATAGTGAATAACATCGAGGAGATATCAAAGAATATAATAGGGGAGGGATTTACACTTTTAAGTCGGTAATGATAAAGAAGAGGAGTCTAATTAATCATGAAACTCCTGACCCTCACAAAGCCACTGCTTCGATAGTACAGAAAATGTATTAATGATCCTGATTTTACTAAGAAATCAGGGTCTTCTTTCTAAAACAGTTCAATCAACTTTGTAATGGCCAACACAGGATATTTTTCAAATCAATAGTCACAACAATTTACTGTTGTTCGAATTTTTTAGACAATCAGTTAAAAATAAGTACGGCATTTTTAATATTCACATTTCATAAATTATATTTTATCTTATTTAGAAATATGTTCAAATAATTCGAGAGTTTTCTTTCAGTTTCCAAAAAGATTCAGAATTTTCAGTATTTCCTTAGAAAGTTTATCAATTTCAAAATATATATACTATATTTCAACATTATGTGAACTCCAAGAGACCACAGAAAAATTCGAAATTGGCATTAGATACAGGAAGACAAAATCAAAGAAGATTCGTAATAGTCCCGAAGACTCTTTAATAAATTAAGTGTTCTAAAGGTCTGCTAAAACTTTTAAAGAGTTCAGTATGACGAAAATGATTAATGAATGTTTTTGCCTAAATCTTAAAAGAAAAGAAATCACGTTGTATTGATAGCCTTGAATTAGTATTTGTATATTTCAATATCTAGATTAGATAATTATTTTATTGTGAACTTCATTAAAATTGAACATGTATGTTATTGAACTTTCGAATTACAAAAAGTAGCCATTGTGTAATCCTTTCAAATCCCTTTGTTTCAATAGACTTTTACTTAGTGATAAAAATATTTCCATTTCCTATTTGAAACTGTTCTATGCACGATGAATAAGAAAACGAGTAAAGAAACGAGTGTTGTAATTCTTCATATATCTAGACGAAACCGTAATAATTTATTATATTTTAGATAAAAAGAAAAAAATACTAAATCAATTAGAATAATATAAATAGAGAAAATAAGCGACAGATTTCAAATAATTCAATCGATTAAATTTCATAAAAACAACAGAAATGCTACTTGCACTATTATCAAATAACAGAAATGCTACTTGCACTATTATCAAATAACAGAAATGCTACTTGCACTATTATCAAATGGTAACATAGTAAATAGTATAAAAACAGATGACAGACAGTATTAAATTTAAATATTTTCATTTGCAAAATTTTAAATTAAAATTTTTCCTTTTCTATCCAAATTAATTTATTAGAATAGAATTATTTTTTTATTAAAATGAATTTTAGCCGAAATCAAATCGAATCATTCATTACTACTAGTCTTTATGCGTACCTATATGAATGCGTTTACCATATTTACTATATTCGTTTCTGGTAATTAATGCTGATATTCGTGAGTTTTATTTCATTTTTAAATGCTTTAAAACTGAAGATTTAAGTAATTCTACAATATGTCAGTTAATATCATCACAAAAAATAGCAAAAGCAAACCTGAAATTAAAATATATCTATTATATAAAAAACTACATGCTAAAGATTATTCCCTGATTTATTTTCAAAAATGACGCCATTTAACAAAGTATTATTCTTTTTTTAATCTTGTTAATGACTGAGATGTTGACTTCTAACATTTAACTTACTGGCAGGTCTCTAATACATAGTGAAATATTCATTTGACTAATCTCGGTGGTTTAATGTTAATAAATTTGAAACTACAGATAGTTCTTCACAAACTTTTAAAAAAATTATTCAGCTTTTATCAGGTTTAAAAAATTTCTGTAACACCATTTTTGTCTAATAAATTTCGTCACTACTTCACAGTTTTAGAATAAATGCGAAATTTAGGATTTGAATAATGATAAATAAAAATGAAGTTCGATTTAAAATAGTTGTTTAGAAAGATTTCATGAAATGTTTCAATTCAAGATCAGTTTCTTCAAACTTTTTGCTTACAAATATTCAAGAATCTGACCGAACCTGGCTCTGTGAAATTTTCCGTTACCCTATATTGTTGAACTCAATTGCACATCGATCTCACAACCCGCTGTGCAAGTAGCTCCGTTGCAGCTTTAAAAAAAAAATTCAAAAGCAGTAGCAGAAAATAGCAATACGACAATTAGCATTCTACATAGCTGAACTATCGGTAAAACGGAGAAAATGAAGTACGCATAGAGTCGTAGTATTCTATATTTAATCTTAGAGCTGTTTGACTTAACTGTTCACAAAATTTTGAATTATTTCAATGCACTTGGTTAATAACTAATGACAGTAAGATAAGAAAGCATCTGTTCATGGAAATTAAAGAGTAAGATTAACCTTAACTGGCAGAAAGATAAAATATCGTAAAAAAGGCATTAATTACCAATCCTACAAAATCCTCGGAAGTATTGCAGTTCCATCTAAAGATGAGAAAAACATCGAAAGAAAGAAACGTGCCTCGAAGCATTTTCTTAACTCTTCGATTGTAGGAATAAAAAAAAAAAAAAGAAAAAGAAAAAAAAGGGGGCTTTTTTTTTTCTTTCCTTCGATCTTTCTTGTCTTTGGCAAAAACTTAAACTGTGCATTTTACCATCCTTTTATATCCTTTCAATTTAATGTTCATTTCACAGTTTTCGATTTAATAATCAAAATTTTATACATCAGTAACTTTTTTAATCTCAGAAACTAATTTTTGAGCATATAATTTATCTTTCGCATGAATGAAGATCCCGCGATCAGATCTCAATACAATCTCTCTCTATATACATAAATATATACTTATATATATATTTATGTATATATAGAGATATATACATTATCTATATATACATAAAACTCTATACATTTTTGATATAAATCCAGAATAGAAAAGAAAATATTTTGTTTAATTTCATTTATCTAAAAGAAAAATTTGTCAGAAATATACCCTCTTAAAACAAATAAACAGTTTAAGACTCTTTCTGTAGTTGAAAGAAATAGAATTTTACAAAATCAGAAAGTTATAGATAATCTAAGACCCTAAGTTAATTCTTAAGTAAGACAACTATTGCTCATTTGATATGAGGTACCC
>JAPMOR010019918.1:394029-414733 GCA_026543865.1 Argiope aurantia
AAAAAGTAGTTAAAAGTGTTTATTGATTTCGAATAACAGCCATTGATTTGAAATGTCAATAAACAGTTCAGGCGATATGAATTTTCCTTTGGATAATTTCTTAATCTATAATAATAAAGAAAGATATGTATATGTGTGTTTGTATTTCTATTGATTACCTACCTTAGAGATCGTTAAATATAAAGCTACTAAATGCAGTATTGATATACTTTTAACAGTAAGGAAATATTTTGGTATGCATTTATCAAAATTATAATTTTAATTTATATTTAGAGAAAATGTTGACTTTTTTCGGTTACTTCCGAAGTGCTACTGTGCAAAATTGATTTTTTAAACATGTATTTATCGTTAAAAATTGTTTATTTTACTTTTGTATTGATAACTTTTAAGTGAATTAAGTTATATGTTTACTTTTTTCATTTTCTTTCCTAAATATTAAGCTGCTGCTTTTTCATCGTAATTTGATGTAGGTAAATATTTTTCCTAGTTTTTGCAGCCTGATGTTTTTTTTTTTTCTTTTCTTGTTGTCACAAATGCAATCGGCCAATCATTCAAATTTTACTCTATAAAAGTTTTATGCGTACAGAATATATTTTTGAATTCAAGTGAACTGTTTTGGATAAAATGATTTTTTATTACACCTAATTTAATAATGAACAGCGAGTTTTAAATAGAATAAAATTGAAACCTTGAATATGAATGAAATGATGAGATGAGTGGGTTAGAAATTCTAGATACGCAACTAAAAGTTAATTTTTCTTCTGTTCAAAAAAGAATAAATTTAAATTCGAAAAAAATACCTCTTTCTCGCATAGGGCCGGTCATATTTGGGCTATAAAAAAGTAAATAAATGCTCTTGTATCATGCTTCCGTTGCACCCTTTGAAAGAATGACGTCGAGAATCTATAACTCCATTTTTGCACCACTGGATGTTTAGTTTAGTTTATTTATATTAACGTACCGTTTTAAAGAAGCACTAGGGCTATTTTGCCACGGACCTCATAATTTTGAACCGCGGTCAGATGACGAAGGCAACGCATGAGCTGGCATCCCCTCTCCACACTTTCACACCACATCAGTGGGAGGATGTGTGGCCCCGAGGGATTTAGCATGCATCTGACCTGCTTACACGACGGTTCTTCGGTGGAATCGGGTCTCGAATCTGAAACCCTCTTGTTCCGAAGCCAAGACCTTACCATCAGGCCACCACCACCCCACACCTTTGGATGAATGTTAGCTCAAATGCTAATTTATCCTTTCGAATGAATGTCATTTCAAGCTGAGTTAACTGTGTATTACGATATATCAAAGGATAATCATGATAAAATTCTAAATTCCTTGTAATGGTAATAAAGATGATTTACGAAAAATGGGAAAAAAATTTATTTACTTCCCGTATATTAAATGCCATTTTTTTATGTAGAGTAGAATGAATAGTTATACTTTATGAATTTGTAAAATACATATCACGGTAAAGAATAAAAAGCATTTTACCCTTCTTTTTTATTTTTTTTTATTTTCTTTGTGAAATAAATCAGGATGATATAATTCATGCTCTACATTAAATAAAAAATATTTTTAAAAATCCTGGTATAAATATATAATATAAAATAATTAAGAACACTATGATGGAAATATCCATCATCATGCAAATTTACATGTTAAGCTCAGTACAAAATCTTCAATGGCCCTGTCTTCTAAATTTCTCCACTCATTATCGTTTTTATTAGCAAACAAATCTCAGATTAGTTATAAAAAATATTCAAGAATTCAAGAAATCGCACGTCTGTTCCAACCACAACAAACAGCGAAATGACAAATTCAAACCCGCTATAATGATTGTGACATTTTTTTTGACAGCTACATTCCTTAATACGTAATAGTCTTGAAAAAAGTTGCCAGCAACAACCAATTTACAGTACACCTGTTTTGAGTATAATTTTTTGTTCACTAAATGTTATGATTGAAATTTCCATCATCATGCAAAGAAGGGTTAGATCCTTATTTCTCTTGAAACGTTAAATCATGAAGCTACGTATCTTGGTAACGAACTGCTTGATGCAACTGCATAGCTTAAATCTGACTGCAAAAATAATCAACATTTTAAGTTTTATTTTTATTTTTTGTTATTGCTTCCGGAAATATTTGTGTAGTGGATTGATATGTCGTCTATTGCAAAAGTGGATTTCATTGTTGAGAGAAAAATAAGTAGATTGAATTGCAAAGAAAAAATGTTAATTTCTTCTTTTAGGTTGATGCCTTCCTATAGTCTGTTTTCTTTCATAGATTGCAAGAACCAATATGTAATATAAGTTGATAACTCAACGATTTAACTTTTCAAACCGTTACGAAATATTTTAAGTAAACAATCGTCACTTGCAAAGCCACAATAATAAAATACAATACAATTCTGTTTTCTATTATTATGCATCTGTTACTATATACAGTCATATAGATTTCGATTCTAATTCACATTTCAAAGATCTGCCAAAACATCATCAATGTTCAAAAGCAGATATTGTTTACGGCATTATTATTTAGATTCATCGCATATCACTTACGGAATTGGATTTATTAAATTATTTTTCTCGAATTCTTCACAGAATACATCAAGCATTGCATCAAAACTGCTTCAACGAAATTCCATACTCCTGTTTTATTTAATTTTTTTCTACTTTTTCAGCTGCTATTAACTTTACTTTAATAATATTATATCTATGAAAACGGTTCGGAAGAGATATATTCTTGTCAGTAATCAATCTCTTATAAGTTTTTAAATTGTAAATGTTTTATTTTCTTATTTTTCACACAAATTGCGAAAATCGGGCTCAGCGAGAAACTGTTAATACACATATTATAACTTTTAATTCTAACAGTTTTTGAAACTGAACTGCGAGTAACAAAAGCAGAAATACAATTATGTTCATTGTAAGTAAATTGTGCCTCATACTTTTTGCATTTGGCCCCGAAAAATGGGGCGTGCACCAGATACGCTTACGCGGCGATTCTTCAGTGAAATCGGGTCTCGAACCAGGAGCCATGAAAATTAACTTTGTCTTTTGAAAATGATGTAAAATTCACCTTAAAATCAGACAAAATTAAAAGAATTAGCTTATTAACTTAAAATAAGAATTATTTATGATGATTTCAACTGAATTTGCTTTAATAAATTTAGTTTGTAATTACATGCCTTGTATCATAACCAGAAAAAATATTTTTTGCATGCTTATCAATCAATAAACTTCTCATCGATGAAACATGAGTTATACTTTCATATCTAATTTAGTGAGACAAAATCACTATTTAAAAGAAAACTGAAACCCATGTGATAAAATGACAAGTTAAGGCAAAAGGATAAAAAAAAACCAAGAATAACTGAGCGATGTACTTCAAAGTATTGAATTCAAACAGAGTTTTGAAAATTTCGGATTTTTTTTTTTTTCAGTTATCTAAAAGGTTTTCAGCTAAAATGGTTTCAGAAAACTCTCTTGGCTGAGAACATGTCACTCATGTTTGTTGAGTAAACATTTTGAACTGATTTATATTTATTTGCATTAATTCTTTATTTCTAATTTCGACGTCATTATAAAACTTTTGGAACGAAAATGTAAGAGGGAGGAAATTCCAAATTAAGTTAGCCTCCCAAGATACAAGAAAGAACATTCTTAGTAAATGTGAATGCAATATTTTACATTTATAATAATCATAGGAGTAAATTTTGAACTTAAATCTTTAAAAAATTATCATAATAATTTCAATTTGTTTTCTAAAATTTAATTTAGATCATATTTGATTCCTAAGACAGTTTAATTCGATGATATAATTTTATTTGTTCGTGATTTCTTTCATAATTTTGTGTATATTGGATCTTGCAGAATAGAATGGTGGTTAAAAACTCGAAATACAAAGTCAAAATGCATTTGATCATATATAATGAATGAGTTTGCTTATTTTGCTCAAAGTAAAGAATATTCGTCTCTTATAAGCATATTCCTCAAAATATTGAACCCTGAGAAGACAAAAATAATTAAAGAGTTTTGTTCCTATGTGAATTATTAAAATAAATTTAATTAAGACAGTTTTTATAACCCACTTTTATTAATATATTAAAAACACATTTTTTTATTTTGAATTATTTTCTACATTTTAATATTTAATATGAAATTAATTGTTATAGATATTAGGATATCTTAAAATCAATTATTTCTGAACTTCCCTACCAGGTAGGATTCTAATATGGAAATCAAATGGAATTAAATTAATGAATTCATTAATAATCAAGTTCTGAAAGTGTTAAAATAGCGTATAATCATCAAGATCACACAAGTGCACAGAATTTCAAAATTCTTTAATAATCAGAAACGAGTGATTTCAAATTCCATCTTTAGAAATATGAAATATGCCAAACTTAATAAAAGTGTATCATAAGAAAATAAACTGATAATCATAAAATCACAAATTCCTGTCTGTTTTAGAAAAAATAATTTTGTAGTGTATAATAGAATATACAATCTATATTTCATGGATGTATTAAGTTAAAGTTAATAAAATTGTCTCTGGCATATAGAAGCTTTTCATTTAAGTTGAATGCGTGAGATAAGAAAAGGTGAATTTAAAAAAAAAACATTTTAAGCTCATTAAAACAGAAAATCAGTGGCTACTGCTATCCGAAAATTTCTGGATAGCAGTATCATAGAAATAACGTAATTCAGTGATTTCCCGTTAAGAAAGTCCTTATTGACACTGAATTCCATAAAAGTATTTTGTGATTCCTAAAAGTGGTGATTCTTTTTCTAAAAACGAATTTTTAACTACAATAAGATACTTCCAGTGTTAGTCACTGGTGTACATAAATTGCAATTTGACGAGAAATTGCCGTACATTTTAAATTGAAATGCCAGCGAGTGTCCTACAAACTGTTACTTTACCAGTGATTGGCCTGCAATATGATCTACTTTTTATAATTCCATTAAAAATTAATTGTAATTGAATTTAAAAAAAAAATTTCAATTTCAGTATTTTAACTTTTGGTTGGGATTTAATTTCTATAATTTTAATGAATTTCCTATTAATCAAAAAATGTAAATTAATCGAGGTTAAGATATTCATTTATAAATAGGATCTTTTCATTATGATATAGGACCATTTTTTGCTTTTAATTTTTAATAATATATTCTTATTTATCATACGTTTTTATCAGTTCTGATAACGTAGATTGTTTTTTTTATGTGTTTTACTTTTTGTTTGACTGAAAATATTATACGTTGTCCTTTTTAAAATCAACAGAAAGCAAATCAAAGTTAAGTTGTATTATGTCGATCATGCTCAGTGTTAGTTTAAGATCTCAAAATGCAAATGTACATTATACCTTTGGTACAGCATGGTCAAAGGAGACCCTTTTGCCATTTAACTCACTAGTCAGCCAACCAGTGTAAAAAGAAGAGTATGAACATACACAGAATAACGAGTTATACGAAAAAACGGAGAAATAGTTCATTAATGCTTCAGAATATTTAAATTCAATAATAAATTTACTGGGTTCAATTATACTGGGTAGAAATAAGGAATCTTCAGTTTTGAAGTAAAATAATGATGATGCGTTATTTAATAAAACTTTTTTCGCTAATTGTTTCAATTCATCTGAATCAAAAGGGTTTCGATCCTTCTCTATAAAAGAAAAAAAAAAGACTTGCGCATGTGAAAAACATTCATGAATTTCATAATCGAATTTAATAATAGAAAAGAAGAAAGGACTTATCAGATGAGGTGGGTTTTTTAGCAATTGTTTCAAAGAGGGAGGGCAATTGTTTCAAATAGCCCTTCCTCTTTTTTTCCCCTCTCAAAAATTGCATCGTTAACATGTGAAGGTTTTTTTAAAGTAATGAATGAAAGTAAAGCCATAAATTGTTTATAAATATTTAAAAAAATGTTAATATTTAATAGATAATTATCACTTTCATAAAATATTTATAATTTCTATGAATAGCTTATTTTTATTGTATTTCTTTTTGTCAATTTTTATACATTTTGGTCTAATGTTCTCCGTTGGTTTTGCATTTTAATAAAATCGGCAAAAAAGGTATATTCAAAAACAACTATTAGTGTTTATTCAAATATTTTTATTAAATCATGATAATTATCTTTAAAGAAATAATAAAAAATTTATATCATGGCTTCAAAAGCAGTTTCTGGATATAAAATTTTTATTCCGTAATTGAAGATAGAAAACATAAAAAAGGGGAGAAAATGTTGCTTGGATCAAATTATGTCTGTCCTACTTTACTTTAAAATTTTCTCTACCCTGTTAGAATATGCTCAACATAAACTCTTTTTCTGTCAAATTGAATGCAAATGGCGCCGTTTTTGTACAAGAGGTAATATCATCAGGTAAATGTACTGGTAAATAGAAGGGAGGAAAGTTACAGAAATAGCACTGCGATAATTTTATTGGCAATTTTAGAAATTGAAACTTTTGGGTATCTTCATTTTTTACAAGAAAATGAGAGCATTTTTTGTGCGTATGAAAGGTGAGATATATATTCCATTTTGAAGCTACATGGAATCTAATGGAGGTGAATCTCAAAATTTTGAGATTGTTGAGATGGCAAGTGGGAATATGCGTTTTAACTTTATTCACCAAATTTTCATTTTGCATAAGCATGAGAACATATGTCACAAATCCATTTTTACTTTGCTGCCTCCCAGATTTCTCTAAAGATTCATCACGTATCTATGTCTATCTAATGTATATTAAATACGATCGAAATCGAATATTTTCAGATTGGTAAGGATAGAAATTTGTAAAGTGAAGTAATGGCCGAAGTATTATGCTTATTATTTAATCGTTGTTTGAAATTATAATGCCCATCTAATAATCCTTCTGTAATTTAAAGACACCTTATTATTCTGGCAAATCGGCAAATAAACTAAATGTCCATCATAAGAGAATCCTGATTCTAATGAAATGGTGTGAATATTTATAAATAGTTCAGTTGGTTGATTATGGTACTTTTTATACCTACAGAATTTTCCATTTTGTAAATCTATGTAAATGAACTCGCCACTCCTATGAGTATCTAGCTTAGTTAATCATATTACTATTCGATAGGATAATCGACAGATTCCTTCTATTGGTTATACACTTGCATGAACACGCACCAACATGGGCAAATTTATTTCTATTCGTTATTTTTACATATTTGTTGACGGATTTAAAATTTGAAATTATTTTTGGTGCAGATTAAGGGTTTACAAAACTCTTAACTAGTGCACGTAAGTAAAATCTTCCTTCGCAATTAGTTTTATGCATTTTTGCAGAAAATATCATTTTTTTAATCTTTAATATGTGTGATTGATAGTACTCTTTGAGTTAATCGAGTAATAACAAAAGATATGGAATCGGAAGAGAAAGTTAAAACAATCTTCTTAATTTCAAAAATAAATGATACAATGGTCAGTGAAAAGATACTAACAACGTACTTTTATTGAACCTCTTTGTCTCAAATGTTCCGTAACACGTCCCCTTTTGATTCCTTTAAATGTATTCTTTTGAATCATCAAACCTTATTTCCATCTTAAAAATTCTTAGCTGAATTTTTTGGAGATTGAATCACAAGAGCTATTATATCATTTTTTCCAAAAAAATGATACGATTTTTTTCAATTTTGGGCATATAATTTAATATTTGCTTTATAATTTTTTAAACAACCTTAAAGCCGACGGAATATGTGTTTTAGCAATTGATGAACTGACACAGCGAGTTAAAATTTTAAACACCAATCCACTTCAACTAAATAAAGAAACTGTGCGTTAAAATTTGGTAAGGGGCATACTTTGAATTCCACAAACGTATAAAATTTCTATGACGAGTATGTTTACTTTTTAGAAACTGCTATTAATTAAATTTTGTAAGAACGTGTTGGATATAGTTATTTTATTTATTACAATTTGTGCTTGCCTCCCAAATTTTACTAAAGCTAAATAATAGCTCTCTTAATTTTGAATCACAAAGATGTGATGAGGATGATAACGAAGCATTCATTAAACTACCACAAATGAATCAAAGTGAATGTGCATCAATTCACATATGTAGCCGATCATTGATGGAATAAGTTTTCGATTTATCTATCTCGAAACTAAAATTTCTCTCTTTCATATGAAACAAAAGGGCGAAAGTAATTTTAAAAAATAATACTTTTTTTTTTTTCATTTTCAAGCCTTATTAGTTCACATTTTCTTTACTGCTTTTTTTAAAACTTTTTGTTGATAATTTATTTCAGGACAAAAATTTATCAAGAGAATAAGATCTGTCAGTCCTTGATTTTCTTTTTAAATGCTAACGCCTTGAAACAGCATAGATATTCGCTAATTGCAATTCAGTTCTAGGTAATGGCTTATTGTTATATAATATATTACAAACTTATGCTACATAAATTATTTTTGTAGCTTTTGGTTTCATTTCCTATTATAAAAGTATTCTAATTCATGAGTTTGTGAGGTTTTATTTACAATACATATTTTTAAATTTTTATTACGAATCTCAGAAAAAAAAATTTTAATTGATAAAATGCTTCTCATATTCAGATGTTCAGATCAAACTAATTACAGTTGAAGAAAACTGAACAATGAGTTTGATGATTACCATAGACGCAGCGCTATTTGTCGCAGACAAAGAACTAAGTACTTTTTATGATATTCTCTCTTAGTTATCGGTTCAGTTTTTTTAAATGTCTTTAGAAAAAAGTGTTTTTACACAGTTTTTCCTGAAATTGTGCATATAGAGTTTCACATAAAAAGCATTAAAACTGATGCTAATTGCATACTACGCTCAGTAATTAAAAATGCACAGCCCATGAATAGTATGTGTACAATGAAGAGCTTCGAATCATAATTGTCTTAATTTTCCTATATAATTGAAAATATTAAAATAGCTTAACTGTTTATATAAAAACTTTAAGTATAAAAAGCCATATAAAAACTTTAAGTATAAAAAATACTATTAATTTTATCTTGTCATATTCTTAAAACAAATGTTCGGTTTTGAAAGAGCTCTCTATTTAAATAATCGTAACATATTAGAGTCAATACCAAAAAAAAAAGCCACTGTTATAAGAGTTATCTTAAATATTCCAAAATGTCCTTTTTTTATTTTTAAACAGCTGTTCTGTGACAAAATTCCGGTTTTTCATGACCGTAATTGTCAAATAAATCCAAACCATTTTATTTTTGGAAAATATCGTATTTTTCTTCCTTGCTCTTTTTGTGCTGATCTCCCTTTTTCCCTTCCAGGTGCAAAAAGAGATAGCCGCGGATACCGGAACGGCTTATCTTCCGCGCGAAAAATGGGATGCATGGGATCCTATCCTCATCGCCGAGGGACTCTTTGCAACAGCTAATATTTTCAGGTAGGCAAATAAAGAGCCTGATTTATTGATATTTTACCTCTTCCGAGAAAACATGCCACTCTGTCTTCAAGATACGAAAATCTGTTCTCTTTTAAACAGTTGAATATATTTTTCCTCGTGTGTTTTTTACCTAGTCACCAAAAAATTACACAAAACCAGAACGAACGAACTTTTAAGTTTTAAGTTTGTTCTATAAATATTTTGCATGTATATATATGCGTGTGTATGTGTGTTGGGATGAGGGGTATGTGTGCGTTACGATAAATGTAATAAATTAGTGATTATGTATAATTATTGGTGATCATGAATAATCACCAATATGTTTAGTAGTGATTATGTGTAATCACTGGTAATTACACATAATCACCGGTTATGATAAATATATGTTATTATAAATATAATAAATTAATGATTATGTATAATTATTGTGATTATGAATAATCATCAATATGTTTAGTAGTGATTATGCGTAATCACTTGTAATTATACATAATCACCGGATTAATCACATTTATTGTAAATATATAGAGAGAGTCCTCTTCTCCTAACAAGCTCTCTTTCCACTCTGTTAAGTAAGTTGCTGGGCGATTTTTATTCTTGTAATTACGCACGCTATAATTTACCGTACTTCATGTTTCTGTTGTCTTAAAACTGAAGTAAGTCTTACAAGTATATAATCGAGATGTCTTAGGCATAGGTCATATATAAAACTTATTGATGGCTGTAATGTCATTGTATAAATTCATTATATTAAAAGAAACAATCAACAAAATTTCTGAGCTTTTTTTAAAACCAAATAGGACAGAGTAAATTATCTCTTCCTAAGCGTTATTTTAAAATTCCGTTTATATTCGGATAATATTATATTAACAAAACATTTATTGCGGCTTTATGTTAATAGCAAGATCATATTTTAATTGATATCTATATACTACAAACATTCGTACAGATAAAATTTTATTCAGAATTTAAAAAAAAAAATGTATTGCTTACAGGCTTTATATAAAACTTAGTATCATCTATTAATTCCTAATTTTTAATATGTGTGATTTTAGTGAGAGAGAATATCTAATATTCTTGAAAGCCTGAGTCATATAGAATGGATGTTAGAAAAATACAGAACTCGTAATGAAGGCTATCAGGAAAACTTCAAAGACTCTATAAAAAGTATCTCCACATATAAACAAATTTCAGTATATAAGATGTATTTCAAAAAGCCAAGTTAAAATAAATTAAAAATAAGAATCAAATTTTATAGGGATTTAAAAAATTAATTTCAAAGCTGTGAAGTTCTCAAAACAACTTTATAATTTGAAGAACCGATTCTGATTGATATAGTCAGTTTATTAGATGAAAGAGTATCATGGAATAATAATAACAAACTTCCGTCAGATGATGAAATTGAAATATTTTTCGAACATCCATATGAAGAACACGGCCAGATTTAATATTTCGACATTCCAAAACTGTTTTATATCTTGAAACTAATATTAAATATACGACAAAGTTATGGACTAAAAGTATTATCAGTTTAACTAAAGTTTAGCAAAAGTTTAGAAATTTATTTGATTACTTTTTAAGCTTGTTTAAAATTGATCAGAAAAAGTATGTATATTATAAATGTTTTACAATTGATTTATTTTATAATTTTGCTCTCAAATTTTGAGTATTAAATTATTAGGAATTCATTGCCTGTATTTTGATATTTATTTTAATTTTTTCTTTCAGTTTTTCCTCTCCACTTTCTCATACTGTCTATACAGTTTTTTTTTTAATTTTCATTTGCTTTAATTTTTAAAACTCACAATTTAACAGTCCAATTTAATGTGCTGCAAATAATATTATATTAATGCTATTACTCCTTTGCATTATCATTTTTAATTCCTTTGCATTTTTATTTCATGAAAAAGCATGAAAATCCGTATATCTTGTAATAAATTTAATATTCTTCATTATACTCTTTTACTTTTGTTTTCGCCAAAACTAAAGTCTTCTTTGAAAATATTTCGGCCGCCTTTCTTTTTGAAAAGTTAGTTTTAGTCTAAATCCTCTTCAGGATTGGCATTCTAATAGTAAGTTTAGTATTAATTAGTCATTCGAAGCAATTTGTCAAACAAAGTAGTGGATATCAATTAAATGATTATCAATATTCAAATTCAATAAATAAATCAACCTTGATGGAAGTAATCAGTCCCATACAAAGAGCATGTAACAGTTGTGGGAATCAAAAATATCTTAAAAAGAAAAACTTGATTAATCGATTATAAAATGACAAGCTCACAATGGAGTTATAGTTAATGCTTTCGCGAAATGCTTAGAAAAAAAAATGCTAATTTAAGAATTTATTGTGCATCTTTCAGAAAGGTGTAACATCAAAATATGGATATTTTGTCATGCCATTAGGACATCAAGTGAATGAATCCCATTCCTTTCATTAAATAAATGCGAAAAAACGAAAAATGTTTCAAACATGTTGAGAAACTCCCCAAAATTTCAGTTTCTTTGATATATGGTATATTTCGAAGTCATTTAAGTATAGATTACTGCAATAAACGAGAAAGGAGAATAGTTTAATATTTTTTATACAGAAACATGCTTAAAAGAATATCTACAAAAGACAAATCTGAATATTTTTTTTATTTTGTTGCATTTATGACTTTAAAGCTCACACAAAGTTTCTTATTCTCATTTTGTATTTGCTTCAGATACATTATTAAAATAAGGTGCATTTATAAAAGAGTTTATTGCTTGTCATCTTTTACACATTGGACATATCAGTATAAATATGGGGGGGGATAGACTATGATAATGAAAAATGTATATTAAAATTTAGTTGTCTGTACATAATATTTTTGTATTGAATTGATTTTATTTCACTATCCCGTGTGTTTCAGATGTAGTAAGTAGATATATAATAAATACGTGCACACTTATATTTATTAAATGCATTTATTTCATCAAAATTAGGTTCGGAATCATTTTGACTTTTATTTTGATGTAGAAAAAACAAAACGAAACTCTTCGAATAGAGTAAACCTCTCAAAAAATTTGCAAAGCATCGTAATCTGTCAACTTTTTTTGTTGTTATTTTCTTTTTCACAGTTGTTGTTATTTTCTTTTTCTATTCATTCCTAAGAAATCGGATTTTCCTTGTCCTTAAAGTTTTCCCTTCGATGTTGCTAAACTTTAGATTGTATTACATACCTTAATGAAATTTTGTCTGCATATATTTCAAAACTGAATAGTTCATAAATACTGAGAAATGAAAATGAGAATTGCACATATTATAGAACTTGTATTTTGCAGTGAAATACGCGGAAAATCATATCTCATTTCTATACAATGAACTTGAATCTAATAAGTAAGGCTATATTGTTCCTATTAATCGTTTCCCAAAACTTGGAAATAATTAATTATTTAAAAGTTTCTAATACATGGAAAAACATTTTTCTCAAAGAAAATGATCCATTTCACTCTTTTCATTACTATGAGCCAATTGAATATTAAGGTTTCAAGAGAAAACAACTTCGATCCATTTGTGACTTTTTTCCTTAGGTGTTTTATAATTCTTTTGGAAATAATATTTTTCTCCGAAATTACCAATAAATAACTTTCGCACGCACTCTGAAAGAGAAACAAACTAAATAACTGATCAGCTGTAATCGAGGTCACATTCCCGGAGCGGAAAGCTAAAACGTCTACGGATGATGTTTCCTTGGAATTGGATCGTTTTTCCCTCACCAGAGACTTGCAGGAGGATGGATTTGTGCAGCACGTGGCCATTACAAGATGATGGAAACACAGAAAAAAGATAATGTCCAAGAAAACTTGTGGCAAAAATAGAAAAAAAAAAAAACTTTTGGGAGTATCCATTGGAGAATGCCAATCGTGCAGAGCAAAGAAGGTTTCAGGAAAAGAAAAAAAAAAAAAAAAAAGAATACTTGAGGAAGTATCTTCTGCTGCAGTAAAAAGACAATATTTTGACTTAGTTGTCATAACCACGAAATGACATGAGTTCGATTTCGTAGAAGACGGTTGATGCAAATATATCTTCACGAAATATGGCTTCTTTTCCCATAAATATCGAAAACTTTGAGGTAATCGAAATGCAAGTGTGTTGTCTTACTGCATTTAATGATTCTAATCTTTCCCGGATATGGTTATTTTCTTAAATACTCCACTCGTGTTGTGCTATTTTGTTTATTTATTTAACATTATGCAGATCTAATTGTCCACAAAAAAAACTGACTTCGATAAATTAACAAATCCCTAAAACTATCTGTCAGTATGCTTCAATTTTAATTAGCATATAAAGTCTGTTAGCTTTAATTATTTTGAAACACCAATGAATTAGCATTAAATTTAGACGAGGCTTCTTCTTCTTTAATATTATATCCTGTTACATTAATTTTTCAGTAATATTATTTTATTTCAGTAATGAGCCGAAGTTATCCTCTCTTCCCTAGGACAAAGCCACCCTGTTTCTATCAAATGAGAATTTTAAAAAATGAACCCTTAAATACAGAAATCTATAAACCTAAACTAAATCATCATGTTCTCAATACAGGTGTATTTATTTTAGAGAGAAGAAAATCTACTTTTATTTAATTCTGTTTTAACTTTATTTCATACTTTAATTAACTTACTGGTGTGCAGCACTTGCTTATGAGCTACATTTCTAATCGTATTGTTTGGTGAGTAATGTATAAATTCTTCGGGGTTTCTCACTCTTTAGGAAGCTACGCATTACTAATCGTGAAAAAAGCATAATTCTTTTAAATTAATGCCGCAATGTTTCAATGTTTGTCGTGTTTTATTTATAGTGGTAATGTTTATTTTACTTGAAATTAGAGTTTTTTTTAAATTGAAATGGTAGTTCGATGGATATGAGCGGAATATTTGAAAAAATCGCTGTTTTTCCTATTTTCTTTCTTTTCCTTACATTATTTTTTTGCTTCAAATAAATTGTTTGATAACTATTTCACGGTCATTCTTTTTATATTAAATAGTTTTGGTGAATCTAAATTTCTGAACAAAATAATTTGTAATCCTATTTTTAATCCTAAACAATATAAAAGCATTCCTGATACTAGCATCGACTTCAAAATGTCAGTGGAAAAATTAACACGTTCATGAGCATCAACCATTAAATCGGTTGATTTATACATTCTTTCCTCGCCAAGAATCCTGTTTTAAATTTCTTAATTAATATCGTCAACTATTTAATTTCCTACTGCTAAAATAGCTCTTTCAGACAACGAATTTTAATGCTCTGTTAAACGTTAATTTGTATAATTTTGAACAATACACGATTAAACTTAATTTGTATAATTTTGAACAATACTCGGTTAAACGTTAATTTGTGCAATTTTGAACAAGGCTCGGTTAAACATTATATATTAATCCATCTTGATTATAATGAAATAGCATAGATAATTCGTGAGTACAATTTGACCGGTTACACAATCGGCTGGGTGAGTGCCTGCAGCAATTTATAAGAGTTTTTCGACAGAACGTCCCGTTTCTTCATCGTTGGAAAAATAAACTCTCATATTTGTTCTTGATTGTATTTTCTTCACTCGAGGCCAGAGAATTAAATACTTCAGCCATTCATCTTCTGGAGTTTATATTGAAATAATTGTAAGCTTTTACAAAAATCTCTAGATATTATAATTAATTAATTCCGTTAATTATGAATTACCTCAGCGATGTAATTTTCTATCTAATGCTTCAAATTACATTTTCTGCACTATTGCACATTTATCCCAAATGATTACTTTACCCTTTTTTTTAAAGCTGACCTCGTACAGATACTCCTGATACATTACAAATTGGTAAATTTTGTTCGG
This sequence comes from Argiope aurantia, assembly GCA_026543865.1. Lineage (NCBI taxonomy): Eukaryota > Metazoa > Arthropoda > Arachnida > Araneae > Araneidae > Argiope > Argiope aurantia. The sequence goes on from JAPMOR010019918.1 coordinate 409,283, forward strand.
CAACATTTAATGGCATTTTCAAAGAAAAATGAGCCTTCATTCGTCTTTGCATTAAAGCTGTAATAATTCCAGATATGCTAATGCAAGGGCAATCCCTTTTTGACGCGTATTTTAGCCAATATGAAATTTATCGAAGATGTTTTCCAGTACCTCCTGGTGCATCTAAATAGATTATTTCACCAATACCTCTGTTCTCAAGATCCATGATGAAATCATAATTTTGCTTTTGATTTTCTGCTAAGAATGTTAATAAGTTTTTGATTTTCTGTTTTAAAGATATTGTAATGACTTTTCAAAATTGTAACTTCTCCCTTTCAATAATTTGAAATTCAGTGCATTAATTCCATCTCTTCGTGGCGTTGACATTCAAAATTCAATTAATGTATGATTATTTATTTCTAAGCATTTGCCTTCCAAACGAGTAAATGCTTGATTAAATATATCTTCATTGAACTCGAATTCCGAATGAACTTATCGCATCTGATGCAATACATCATTGTTTATAGTTTCTTTGAATTTCATCTGTAGTCTATTTTGATTCCAAGAATTATAAGTTGTCAGTATTATTTCAGATAGATTTCTTACTTTTTTCTTCCACATGGATCCAGAATCATTTTTTTCTCGCTACTATATTATACAATTCTGATTGCTCTTTTGGATTCGGAAATTCAGTTCGAATTACTTGATTATTCAGAGCAGATTTACTGCCTAAGAGTTGCATCTACAAATTAAAGAAAATATAAAATGCACTGACCAGGAAATCTGAAGCCTAAGAAAATTTTTTATTATATCGCTGATATAATTAAAATTTTATGCTTGCTTATATATGCAAATGCAGGTACCTGCATTTTGTAACTTTCTCATTTTTGCAACAGCTAGAAAAAAAGTTTTTGCATACATGTAAATTATCAGTAATAGTGCAAACCTGGAAGAATTAAATGATTTTGACTTCAAGAAAGGCTTTCCTGTAGAGGCTATTTTTTAAAAAATGGCATTCCGCTTTTACGATGTTGGTTTGCTATTTTACAAAACAAAATACCAAACAAATATCTTAAAAAGTGAGATGCTTAAACATTTTTTAAAGAAATTTATAGAAAATAGAATCGACATCTCTTGCATCAGTCATATACCTTGTTATTTGAGGGAAAGAAAAATAAACAGTTCTTCGATAGCTTGATCTTCAATGTCTCAAATACTTTGTGAAATGAAAATTTACTCAACGGCGCAAAGATTGATGAAAAATGTTAGAAAGATGATTCTTTATACACAACATGTATTTAACTGAAATCCAAGAGATTCAAGGAAAGATATTTTTTAAATTAGTAGGCTATGTAAAATCTCTCGTCTCAAATAATAAAATTTGTTTACCTGCTTTGGTATCAAGGAAGATGGAACGAAACAAGAATAAAAGAAAAATAATGATCTCAATGACTCGAGCAACATATCGCTTTGTAACAACGATGGAAATGGACAGCGTGAAACAATTGATTCACTCTGCCAATGAGTAAGTCTAAGATTGGAAATAAAGTAGTAGCACATGGTTTATTGGTTTAGACATGATCTCGTAATATATTTGGAGGCTGTAGAGCTTAGGTTCTTGCTAAAGAATAATTAAGCAATCCTGTCGATCAACCTCATTGCGTTATGCTGCTATCTCATCTTCCGTACAGCAGTGTTTCTTCATATTAAGAAAAAAAACTATTCAGAAATAAACTTTCTTCTTATAATAAATTTCAAATGTACAGCTAAAAAATCTAGTCCGAATACATCAATAAATAATAATAAACAATTTATGCCTTCATTAATAGATATTTAATGCATTTGTAGATTATATGTAAGCATTTAGCTTATAATAAGTAAATAATAATTTTTAAAGGGGGAAACAATGATTTATTATGCAAATTTGACATTCTGTAATTGAAGTTGAGTCAGAAAAGAAAAAAAAAAAAACAGTATTCTGAAAATTAATGTAATCAAAAGTTACCTTTTTAGTAAGTGCATTTTAAACAAGGAATTCATGAGAGATAGAAATAAAACCGCACTTTTTTTTGTTATTTGACTTAATAATTTTTGTTAATAAAGTTTTTTAAAGCAAAAAGTTTATTTTAAAAATAAAATAATCTGTTAATAAAGTTTATATATATATATAGTAACCAATCTAAAGTAAGAAATAATTTGAAAACGAAACTAAAATGAAAACGAAACAAAACAGTTTCGAAATCGCAACTAAAAATTATTTCCTATTCAAACAAAAAAAAAAAAAAACTTCATAGAATTTAGAGAGCGCAAATGCAGCTGCTTCTAAAACACAGATGAATTGATACAAAAGTATTAAAATCAAGTTAATAGGAAAATCAAATAAACCGAATAAAAAAACATAAAGAAGAATCCGGCCTGAAGACATTTTCAAGGGTCACCCTCACGCATGGATTCCAAAAAAAAGAATTTTTTCTGTGAAGGAAATGCAGACAATGAAGACTAATAATGATTCCTCGTGACCCGAAAATCCCCTGAAATTAGGCCCAAGAGATATACCATTTTAACAGAAAGGAAAATACGAAACAACAAATTAGAAGAAAATAATCACTAATAAGTAAAAATACAATAACAAAAATAACAATAAAAACCAAAATACCATAAAATAACACTAAAGAAAAACTAAAAGGCAAGAACATACCATCAGCAGTCAAGGAAATTTTAAGCTATCGATTGTGATTCACTCTTATTAAAAACACAAAGCTAACGGTAATTTAGGTAAAAATTGTAGGCTCCCAGCGCCATCTATTGAGTGATCTAATATGCAAGGAAAGTTCTATTTTTATTTAAGCCAAAGGATTAATCCCAAACCATACCTTGTTTAATTAAAAAATTGACATTACAGTAATTTCTAGTAAATTCATTTTTAATTAAATTTTTTATGAGGTTGTTTGATGCTTCAATATAGGAATTTTTATTATTGCAAACCCTTTTGATCCTGTTAACTTGTGAGAAAATTAGATTTTTGAAAATTTTAGAGTTTAGATTGGAATAATAATTACATAGTTTTGTTATTTTAAAGTTGAATTCATCCTTTTTATCGTATATACCAACTATTGTTTTATCATTAGCAATTTCGATTTTTAAATCCAGAAAGGTAGCCTCAAGTTGATTTTTATTTGTTTAAATCTTTTGGATAGCAATTAGTCATAACATTGGTATTATCTAAGTTAATCTAAGGTAAGTCATCAATATATCTCCAACCGTTTATTAAATTTTATTTAATTATTTTTTTTCTCATAGTAATGCAGGAAAATATTAGCTAAAGCACTTGAGAAAGCTGTTCCCATTGGAATGTCCTTTTGTTTATAAAAATTAATACCATTAAAAACGTAATTTTCAGTAATATTAAAATTACATAACTCAAGCCAGTTATTTTTAGGAATGATATTTTCATTTAAATATTCGTCATATATAAAAGTGCAGACCTTTATTAATTTTTCATGAGGTGGATTAGTGTATAAATTTTCGAAATCAAAAGTATTAAGTTTATTAATGTTGTAAGAAAATCCAGAACTTCTTTGTTACTAGAAATAATAAAGTTGTCTTCATCTTTTATTTTGTCCAGGATAATTTTTAAGTATTTAAAGAAATGTTTCCCCGTATAGAAATTATAACTGCCAGTGCTACAGGTCACGAATCTGAATTTTAATGGATTTTTATGAAATTTAACTGTTGGGAATAAATAAGAATAGCTAAGAGAGCGAGTCTTAGTTTTTTTTTTTTTTTTTTTTTTTTGTGAAAGCTAGCATTCTTTTACCAAATTCCTTTTTCCCCATTTTCTTATTCCTTTTTATGCGAAAGCTAGCATTCTTTTTCCAAATTCCTTTTTCCCCATATAAGTTGCGTTAGAGTTATATTGATTAATTAAAAGTTCTTTATAAAAATATTTACAAATTAAATAGAAATTATTTGCTGATTTATCTATTACTGTAATAACAAATTATCTTTTAAATTTTTTATTTCGTTTTTCAATGTTTTACTAAAATAAATCCCACATTCTTTAGATCTGTCAAAATCAATATTCATTTTTATTTTAATTTCCTTTAAAATTCTCACTTTCCATTCTCCGAAACCTTCCGCAGGACACTGGTATTTTCTAGATAATTTAGCAATAAAAACATCCAAATCATTACCAATAAAAATCAAAATTTTGTCATGGTTTATTTTTTCTCTTAATCTAAATTTTGTTCCTCTTCCCATTAAATCTCTTAAAGAGTTGGATTCAATAATTTTTAAATTACCTGTAATAATATGACCTTTATCAATTCTTCTTTATTTATCTTATTATTTCCTTATTTTTTCTTTGTTACAGTAACAATCTGTTATATTTATTTTATCTAAATTTTTGCTATAGTAATTATAATTACAAATTTTTTTCTTTAAAGTTGAAGTGTAACTAAACGCTATTGAAACAGTTGTTTTATCTGATAGAGGAAAAAATTTATTATTATTATGTATAATTTTGGGCAATTTTAGATATTCGAAGTAAATATCCAAGAATTTAATCACACAGAATTCTTTGTAAACATTATTTTTATTATTAAAAAGTAAATCGTTTTTTCCAATTTTAAGCTTACATTTACTTAGATCTAGAATAATACATTTTGTGTACGAATTTTTAAACTCTAATTCCCCGAATTTTTTATTTAATAACCATTTAATTTTATTATTTCTAAGACCAAAAATGTATTTCCTAATTTTGTGAATGTTTTCACTATTGTGTTCCAGATAACAGTAATTTTGAAATTCCTCAAATATAATTTGAAAATTGCCCCCTTTTTTAAATCTTTTAGAATAGTTATCTTTATTTAGAAAATTTTTAAATATGTTAAATTTGTTATAAATGCAATTATTGTTTAAATCTTGCATAGCCTTCCCCGTTTAATTTACTATTGAGACCATAGGGAAATAAAGTTTTCAGGTTGCAAATATAAATGTTTTCCAGATCTAATCTTTTGCTTAATTCGTTAACATTGTCTTCTAGAATGTAGATATTAATATTGTTAAAGTTATGGTTTTGAAAATGCTCCAGTTCGATGTCAGTAGTCCTATTTTTTATGAAGTTTTTAATATCGGATCTGTGATTGTTAATTCTTAAATTAAGCTCGGTGATAGTTTGGCCAATATATTTTAAATTACATTCTGAACAATTAAAAAGATAAATCAAGTTTTTGTTTTTACAGAATATTTGTAATTTTGAGTTTTCATTATTGATCTGTTTCTTATCTGCTAATGGACATGGATCCCAACAGTTAAATTTCATAAAAATCCATTAAAATTCAGATTCGTGACCTGTAGCACTGGCAGTTATAATTACTATACGGGTAAACATTTCTTTAAATACTTAAAAATTATCCTGGACAAAATAAAAGATGAAGACAACTTTATTATTTCTAGTAACAAAGAAGTTCT